>VXBZ01003302.1:1740658-1778700 GCA_013399135.1 Heliornis fulica
GCACCGCTCCGCCGAAGGGACCCCGCGGTTCCTACGGCTCTGCTGCGAGTTGCGAGAGGAACCGTAGGGGAAGGGTGTGGAGAGACTGTCTTGCAGCCAAGGTACCCCCTCTTGCCGGGGAAGTACCTCTTCGTTGCCCGGGGTCCTCAGGGACAGACCTGGCGCGAAAATCGTGGGTTTAGGTGACACGTTGACCTGTGCAGGGGAGTGTTTAAGATGCTCCTGACATTCCAACGGCATCAGCTAGCCCAGCAATTCGGATTTAAAAGTCTGTACGGCTGGCAGCAACAGGCACTTTTCCAGATAATGGAATATGTAGGGAAATTTTTGTGTCTTCTTTTTTATTTCCATACCTATCTAGCACTTGTTTCAACGTTCTATAAGTCCTTCATGTGGCAAGGGTCTGTGACTTGGGTGCATTGCGTGAGTGTTGTGACAAGGGTAAATCTGAAGATACTCCCTGTCTTTAGGAAAAGTGCAAAGTCATTAGATGCTTTTTAGCTCGTACTTTGTAGGTATTGCTGGTTTCAGCATCCAGATGTTTTTTTTTTTTTCTGCAAAATTGGCTGCTTTTTTTTTTCAAATTTGCATTTACTGTGGTTATCATCATTAATTTTTTTGTTTGATCCCATAGAAATTGTGAGAAGCATCCAAATTGCTTATATCTGTTAGGCAACAAGTTCAGTTTATGCTGTAATATTATCTGAACCAATGCAAAATAAGTCTCTGATCTGTTCCATCCTGTTAATTATATGGGTTGGGAATAGACACATTGTCTTTTACAGTCTGGTTATTGTAGCTTGGAAAAGATGCTGTTTTCCAGACTGGTTTTCAGCCCTGAAATAGGAGCTTAGTAAGTCTCAAAGTGTGAGTTCAGGAAGAAATTACTTAAGAGTTTAATTTAAATACTTATAATCAGTTTCTGAAACAACAGAATAGTAGCTGTGTAGAGAGTAGAAGGAAAGGAATGGCAAAATGGTCTAGAGGGAGAAGATGAGTAACCAGCCTCTAAAACCCACCATAGAAGCACTAGATGGATCGAAACTGTTTTGAGTTAGGTGGATTCTATGTATTCAGTGGAGTTCTGTGTTCTGGTTTGGTCACTAGTGTGAAAAAAATCGTTTTCTACCTTTTCTTGCTGAGATTTTGAAGGGGAAGAGCAAAGCGATGGCTGGGTCAGCAGCGGTTTCCCCCACGGGAGCTTTTCCTCTTTCTGCCACTTGTCAGCACAGTGTAGTTCTGGTTCAGAGGGGTTACCCTGCTTCACCTAAGGAGTTAACCAGCAAGAGCAGTTGGTATGTTTTCCAGGATTTCATACATCTCCCGAAGTGTGAATGGAGGATCCAGTGATTTTTGGTAGCTCTTGTGGGGAGTAGTGGAAACATGAGCCTCCAGAGTCAAAGGGTGTGCAGAGGAAAACGTGAATCTACAAGAAATGTTGGAAGTGATGTAAAAGATGGTCACTAATCTGACAATTAAGTAGCATAATAGTAGATGTAATTACTGGTTAAAGTCAGGGAATGTCTGAAGTAATGTGAAGAGGAATAATAACTATATCAACAAATTTAAATGAAACAAACCACATGACAAACTCTATCCTGAAAGTCTTTTAATGGGATGTGAACCTTAGTGGGTTTTTGCAGTGCTTGTTTGTGATTCTTAAGCATGATAGCTGTGGTGAAGTTAATTTGTGCTTAAAAAGAACAGACTGATTTATATCTTGGGGGAAAAAAGGGGGCTAGGGAAGACAGGGAGATCATAAATAGATGGATTTGTCTTGCTGTGTGTCTGATTTGGCAAAATATAGGCAATACCGAATTATGCATTATTTCTTTTAAATTAGCAGGTTTCACGGTGGGTAATGTAGATGAGGCATACAGATATGTTGAGAACAAATGCTGTAATTTGTTAATCATGATAAGATGTGAGTTTCAGGTTATGAGGATGTATTTTTTCTATGTTCTGCATTGTTGAAGTAGATTACCAAATAACTGGTGCTCCAGCTTGTGTTTAGCTCTTTCCCCAGGTGCTTGATAAGTTGATCTTGGTAGATGGCTCAGGTCATTTAAATCTGAAGTGGAAGATTTTTGGCTACAAATGTCATCTGTTATGTTTAAGTTGGATAATGAAAGTTTCAACTTTCCATGTTGCTTAGTTGAGCACTGATGTATCTAGTGTTTATAATTTATCCAAGTATTTTATATTTTCCAAAGAGTTCCTAAAGGAAAAGCCTGGGACTCAAAAACCTCATTAGAAAACCTTGCAAAATATTTTTCGATGTAGAGCTGTGCGTAGTTCGCTTCTATACCATTATACAACTTTTAAAAATGCCATAAAATTTATGAATATACAAATTTTTTGACTGTGAAGTAAGAAAAAAAACCAACCTGGAACAACCCCCTCCCCACAACTGCAGTGCAATATAGGTCTTCCTCAGTTACTGATTCTCTGCCAGAATCATACATTAAAACTGTTGCATCACTGAAGACAGGGTCATTTGATTTATTTTGTTGGGTTTGGTTTTTTTTTTTTTAATCTCAGGAGTCACTTTTAAAAGTCTCATCAGACTAGAAAAAATTCAGAATCTCTTCCATAATTGCTGATGGAATGTAACTACTTAGGGAGGATGATAATGCAGTGATTGTGTTTTGTACTTAATACTGTCTGAGAATATCAGTGCTCAGATTAATGCAATTCCCAAGTGCCTGGAGCTTGCTGTTTATAAAGTATGCATAGTTTTGCTAATCAAGACAACATTTTTTTTTTTAAGTTCAACCAAAATTTTTCTCTCCTCTAATTGGATGCAGACCTGTCACTTATTTAATCTTCTGAAGTGTGTAATTAAATTTAGTTGTTATTGTTTTGTTCTTTTATGAAACCTCTGTTTTGCAACCCAGTGTTTTGTAATAGAATTTTTGTGAAAGATGCTGAACAGAACTATAACAAATAATCGTGAAAAACATGAACGTATGCTGTGCTCTTAGGGTTGTGGTTTGATATCTGATAGTAGGGCAGAGAGCTTCATAGAGCTTTCTAGATAACCTGTGGCAGTGGTATAGAGAGCTGTAGCTTTAATTAAAAAAAATTAAAATATCTGTACTGTTTAGGATTGTTTTGGTGTGTTCAGCAGTGTGTGAACCATGGAGCAGTCCATCTCTGCCTGAAATAAAGGACCCAGAGGTGAATTTGATATTTTGAATGGATGTCAACTTGGATGCCATCAATGATACTCTGATTACTATGGACTGCTGTAGTTAATACTGTGTAGTTAATGCTGAGAAGATAAATGAGAACTACAATTCAACCAAATGTAGAGGGCACATAGAATAGCAAGTAGTTATGTAACGCAGTGAGGACTGTTTCACTTCTTTTAAGTTACTTCAGGTTCCAAAAGTATGTGAAATGCTGGCACACAGTAAACCAAATTCTGATTCAGTTATTGTCACTCTTGCAGTCTGTTGCCTTCTGAAAGGACTTAAACTGGGAGGGGAAGGGTGGGAGTGCCTGACTGCGATGTAAAGCAAAAGGCACTTTCACATTCCACTTTTTACATTAAACTTGTTGTTTGGAGGTGAAGTAGATTTGCCGATTTGGGAAATCGGCAGTTTCTGCTTCTTATGTTAGGTCTCAGACAAATATTAATCATATGGATTTTCAGTGTAAGCCAAGTGTTTGAGTCATTGTGAATCCTACTGTTTTGAAACATTAAAAGAGATGAGTAATGTTAAGATTAACATTATTTTAAAAGATTTTAATTTTCAAATGGGGGGGTAGGGGTGTGGAGAGTGGAACAAAATAGAAAATTAAATCAGTCCTGTGATTGGACATGTTTCTTAAATGAGATTGAACATCTTGGAGCTGCCCTCCATGACTGGCTTGGTGTCTTGACAAAAACAAATTAGCTTTTCACAATCGGGGCTGGGAGCTCTTAGACCTGTTCAGTTTGTTTTCATAGAGCAGAAATGCTTGTCAGCTCCTGATGTAACATGCTGTAAATTCAGAGCCTCAGTGTGTATCTAGTAACTTTGATCAGTTTGGGTGGTTTGACTTAAAGATTTCTGTCAATGCAACTTAACATCAGAATACTTAAAAACTTATAAATCTGTGGTGTATTAGTTTTTAGGTAAGTTTATTCTATAAAAGCCCCTCTACCCCAGTTCTAAATTAGGTTTAAGCAAATGTGTGTCTCGTGTTGCTGTGTGAGAAAGTAAACTGGGGTCCTGTCCTTTACGTGTGCGTGTTGGGGATGGGAAGGGAAGGAAGAGTTAATCACCTTCTGTAGCAATCTCAACAGTGGGTGCAATGGGTGGAGTTCAAACAATGGCACTGCACAGCTTCCAAGATTTTTTAAGTCCAGATGCCCTAGAATTTCGAGGAGCTAATAACAGTGATAGTACCATCTTCTTTGTGTTGGATGGGTAGGAAGAACGTAGCAGGGATGTTGAGTGCCCCTAAGAGTTTTGTGGAGAAGAGCATCGGTCCACAGCTGTAGCATTTTAGAAGCTATAAATGTCCCTTTTTAATCTTACTGCCTGACAATTGTGGCATAAGAAACTTCTCCATTGTGGTTGCTCTTTCTAGTAGTTTGGGTACAAGGTGTCTAAGTAAAAAGAAATATAATCCAAATATGGAGAAGGAGTGGCCAGGAAGTAAAACTGTTTTGGGTGTTACAGACACAACCTTAATCTCTAAGATTGCACAACAGAAAAGAGGAAACTCCTCTTTTGTTCTAGAAGCAAACCACAGGAGTGAGCTGATTTTTTTTTCTTTATACAGCAGGATAAAAGTGTAATACAGGTCCAAAGTAAAAGTGTTATAAATGAGTACGTAATGATGTTAGTGCTGTTCCCCAGACTTTAGGAAAAGCTGCTAATTGGGAAGGTCAGGTAACTGGAGACAGAAAGTCATTAAAGCTTCCCCCCTCTCCCTGCTATCTATTATAGTTTGTTACAAATGGAAATAGGTGGGCATCCGAAGCCAAACACCACCATGAAAAGGGGTGAAATGAAGACAGTAAAGCTGACTTTTCCCACTGGTGTTGCTTCAGAAGCTTGAGCAATTTTGTGTTCTCAATCTCTACAGAAGTCTTGTGGCCCTTAGTCGCAGACCTTCGTAGGAACTTTGACAAGATGACAGCAGAAGGGCCAACATCCTAAGCAAACAGTTAAATTGCTCAAGAGTTTCATTGGTGGAGCTAATGTTTGCCTTTTTATTGAGTCAGATGTCATTTTGCTTTGTGCATAGCTTCTGGAAGCAGGAATTGAAGAATAGGAGCCACTTACAAATCTGCCAGTTAGAGTTGTTGAGGAAAACTCCAGAAGGATAGTATGCATATCCCAAGTGTTAAACCCAGAAGTTGATGTATTTGGCTAGGCTACTGTTTTCCCAGCTCACTTTGCTGAGATCCATAGGAAGCATTTGCAAGAACAGAAGTGTCAGTGGATTGGAAAGATAACCTCTGGCAAAGCAGGTTGTGGAGCCACAGGTCTCATGGCCATGGTGCCTGGCACATACTGTCCTGCCTGTAACCTCAGGCTTCGTCTCCACATGGGAATTGTGCTCTTTGCAACCTAGCAAGCATCGTGTTTCCATAGAAAAACTGTTCTCATATTTAAAAGAAACAAAAAGGGTGAAACTTTAGGGAAGACTGTTTCTAGTGGGAGCATTGTACATCTTTCCTTCAGCATTTTGTTTTTCTTTAGTCCTTTCCTGTTGGAAACTGTCTCAGGTCATTTGCCTTCCAGTAGCCACGTAGGTAATCTGACCAATTTACTCTGTATGTTTATGTGACCTGAATAGGGTTTTCTTACTTTCTTTTTGGGTTAGGAACTGTACTAACAACACATTTAGATTTTAATGCATTGCAAGGGTGTGAAAAGTAATGAATCACAAGCTTAAATTACAACTTTTAACATAATACCACCTTTATGTAGATACCTTTTCTATAGGAGAGGTTTTCATCTTGCTTAAAAGTCTGCTATATAAAATCTGAATGTTAAAAATATTCCCACTATAAAGACTACCTTTGAGAACCCTGCAAGTGTGAAGATAGTGAGAAGCACAGTGATACATGTTGCTTCGAAATAGCTTCTTCCTTAAGGATTCTGTGTAGATTATTTTTTTCTTTTTTTTTTTAAGAAGTGACCATTTAAAGGAGGCAGTACTGCATGAGAAACTTCATGAGTATAGATGAGTTGTTGTACAGTCTTATCACAAACAGTACCTGAAGTACTTACACAGACTGTGTACTCTTAATCCCATACTTGCATTACTAGGAGTGGAAAACAGTATTTAGGGTTTTCACTTTCTAGTATGGGATTTCTAATCCTTCAGTATCACTCTGTAAAGTGAAGTTTTTGATAGGGTTGTTTTTTTTTTTTACATGCCTATGATATTATTCATCTAAAATTAGATACAGTAAAATTGCCTGAACTCGTCTGGAAAATAACTTAATTTTTATGGTTTAGAATCACAAACAATTGATCAGAAGTGTATTGTAAACCAAAAGCAAAATTAAAATCAGATCTGAGGGCAATAATTTTATCCGATCTTTGGATAATCAGTATAAAAAAGCAAATGTTTATATTCCCTTGTTTTCCTGTGAAAGAGTACAGCTGTATGCTAAATGTTACAGCTGCATAATTATGTGAACTGCATAATGCCTCGCTGTAGCTTTGGTACCAAGGGAGTATGTGTGTGGTGCTGAATGGTGAGGAGGAGGGAAGGGTGCTGGAGACTATGTATAGATCAAATGCATTTTTTTTTCCTTCCCCAAGCTGGTGACAGATTTGAAAGGATGCAATGTGTATGTGTAACTGGTACTGCTGGGCTTTCTGCTTCTGGAGGGTGTAAGAATGCTTCACTTTCAAAAACTGTCAGCCAGAAATTATTTCAGTCAAGTGAACAGTCATAGTTGCATTGAGGCACTTTTCCTGTACACAGTATTGGCTTCTCTTAATATGTATCTTCTCAGATGAATTTAAACCTAAAATTTTCTGTGGACTTAGTGCCTTTTATGGGTACTGTGCAGTCTGCACACTCCCAGAAAACAGGAGGCTGCTTAAGTAATCCTTTGTATTGCCAGACCATGCAGCAAATGCTGCCTGACCCTACAAAATGCAGGGGTATGGTGCCACTTCAGTGAATCACAGAGTATCAGTAGATGTTCATCCCTCATCATAGAAAGTCAAATGTCAGTGGGATAACCTCTTAAAAAAAACCCACTCACAAAATCAAACTGGTTTAGATGGAAATGACTTTGGATTTAAGTCTGCGTGGTGTTCTGAAATGACTTTGAATTGTCACTTTGCAGTACACTTTTCATAGCAAAACTTGTTAGAATACCTGTGGGTATAGCTGAGTATTTGAAGAGGTGAATAATGTAGTGTCAGCTCACTCTGTGTGTGTCCATGTGTCCACCTGTCTGTCCCCAAGGAAGAAACTGAACTGGAACCATCTCGGTCTGTCTTGTTACCTAGGGCTATATCTTTTTGCTTCATTAAGATCCTTCTTGCCACTTCTTACACACTTTGAATTGCAAAACTAGTAATAATTTGTTCAGTGATGGAGTGTCCTGTGGTCAGTGAACCAAATTTTCACTGGAGAATTATTATTATTATCATCATTAAAGACAACATAATTTGAATTTCACATGAAGTTCTGTTTGCGGGGTGTGTGATATAAATAAATCTCTGCTTATGTACCAAACATTTTGACCTGGAAATGAACATAATGAACATAAGATGCAAGAATGTTACTTCTGGGAAAAAAAAATCATTCTTTTAGACTGTGAAATATTCATGACTCTTAAAAATGCCTGTCTTCCTGTGCTTTTTTCAGCCTTGTACTTAACACTGAATCATTTTTTTCCCTAGAATCTAATGTGTGTGTATGGATGAAGAAGAAATGGGGCTTTCCGTGTTTTATGAATGTACTTGGCTTCCACTTAAGCTGAGGTTTAGAAATAAACTCTCATTCCTCTGAGCTTAAGACACCAGTTTAGTGACTGGTCGACTTACTGTCTGAAGAAGGGTAAAAGTCTATAAAGTCACTGATCATTTTTTAATAATAAACTCAACCAGAATAATTCCACTCTCGTTTCTAACCTGTGCTTTTCTTTGTCAGTTTTGTGACTGCTGCTAACAAGGTCGGTATTTGTTGGTCTGTTTGTCTCCCATGGAAACACTAACCAGAGCAGTGCTCAAGCGTGGAGTCCCGTTGTGGTGTGCCGTGTGGGTTGCGCTCTCTTTCGCGTGCCGTGCATGTGCGGCATCGGCGGCACCGGGTGCACACGGCAGCGCCTTCCAAACCCGACACTGCTCCTGCGAGGTGGCCACGAGCTGCCACTTCCTCTGCATTCCCAGGAGTGGAAAAACACGGAGGGTTGATCCATACAGTACCTCAGGCAAACATGGATATTCATCTATGTCCCACTCAGATTATTTCTGTTAATACCCCAAGGAGCTGTAGCAGTAAATACAAACAGGTGTAGGTGTCGGGCTGTCTTTCAGAGTTATGCTGAAATCACAGGCTCGGTAGCGGTGTGTATGAAGTGTGGTGATGTGCAGGGGTGTGAGGTGTTGTGGCGGAGGAAGGAAGGAGCTGTATTGGTTTGAAACTGGTCCTGCCACGCCGTGGGTGGGGCCGTAATCATGATGTAACTGCGTGGGGCTTGCTGGCACAGGAAGAGGCAAGACTGCTTTCACATCCTGCTGGCCTCTATTTGCTAGTGGGTCTCAGTCGTGACCTCTCCTTTCTAGCTATACATGTAATTTTGAGCACATACATTCACCAACTCCTTAAAACTGGGGATGGTGTCCGATAGAGAAATGGGTGTTTAAATAAGTTCTCCTAATACCCTTCCTCTCGAGAGGCGTTGGTTGATTGTTTCCTGTTTTTGTACCGAAGCTCTAATAGAGACATATCACTTTAAAACACTTCCAAACTGTGCAGAAGTGCAACAATAGCGCTGACCTCAGCGAACGGGGTCACACCCAGGCTGCTTCCTGTTTTCTTGGTGGGGAGACCGGAGGCCCTGAACATGGGAGAAGTCGTCTTTGCGTGGGCCTGGGGGCTTGGGAATCGGTGTCTGTTAGTTCCATCTTGCACAATGAAAATTGAAAAATCTTGAGATTCGGTTAGGATTTCCAAGCTTATTTTCTGAATGGTAACCATTTAGAAAACCAAAAGCATTTGTCTGGCTTTACTGAAATGTCTACAGTCTTCTGAAACTCATGCACCACTCGAAAGGACGTGTTAAAGACACAGAAGGGAAGGAGATGCACCAAAGAAGTTTGAGAGGAGACAGTGGCAAGGATCAAGGCATGCAATGGAAGCGCTTATATACTGTTATTTCAACTTATGCCTCTCTGCTCAGGTTTAAATATTAGTTGATCAGTATAAAAGTTTCTTGCTTTGTCATTGTTCATTGATGCAATACAGCCAGAAATCAGAACAAAGAATTCTTGGAAAATTAATAGCTGTAAAAGGTCACCGAGGAACAAAGGAGAGATGACATAGGACCAAGGTACAGTTAAAAGCACATTAAATAGTTAATTTTCCTCAATGGAGAGCTGAGCGTGTGTGTGGTCCTTAAACAGTTCTACCACAGTAAATATATTCTACATAAAATTCCAATTAAATATTTTTTATATATGAAGGCATAGAACTACAGTATAGTATTAATACATTTCTTTTAAATAGCTGTTGTGCAGGCAGAGACTTCACTTTATGTAAGTCTTTGTCCACTATATCAACATTTATCAATTTTGAACTGTTCTTGAATATGTCAAATCCATTCCCTTCAGGCTGTAAAAATAAAGGCTCGTTATGTTTTCCTTCCCTATTCATGGCTTTGTGAAAACATAAATGAGTGGGCAAAGCTGCTGAAGTCTTGATTAGTGTCACTGAATGAAGAAATCTTTTATCAAAATCTTTTTTGGCACATCCTGAATATATAAAGTATTAGCCTGTGTATGCTGCCCAGGGGTCCAGTTCAGAGCCAGAACCCCAGTCCACTGCTGTTGAGACAGCAGAGCCTGCATATGCTGTCAGCAGTTAGGGAAGGCAAGCAGGTGACTTCACACAAGCAACTTCATGTAGCACTTTTGTGGACTGAAGCCTGAATGTGTGCTAGTTACCAATATAGCTCCCTTGAGAGAGATCTGGGCTATTTCTTGGTGTCTTTGCCCTATAATTAGTTAAGCACTATAGTTAACGTTCCTTATGTTTAGCCACCTGTGTGATGGCTAGGAGGGATGATCACATGAAAGCTATGTGAAACCTCTCACTTTCTGCTGCTATGTGTTGATAACTTGTGAGATCTTACTGCATATGAGTTGAAGAAACAGGTAGATATGTGTAGGTTAACACTTATTTCCGTCTAAAGGGCCAGTAATTATTTGGATACAAACCAAAGTTCTTGACTAAATAAATCTTTAGTTAGTTCTTAAGAATCCATTCAGTCAGACTGTTCTTTCTGCAGTCCCTTTAATCTCTCTATATATGGCACAAAAATAGCAATGCTTTGTTGTGGGGAAGGAGTATTTACATTTCTCTCATCGTTTTTTTTCCTCCTGTCTGTACGGTGATTTTACATGGAAATAAACTAAGCTTGCTGAGACAAGTGAAAATGTCTTTTTTTCTTTTTTTAAAGAAATTATTTAGCATCTTAGTTTATAAATTGTAATCTCTGAGACAGAAATAGCTCTGCTTTGCAGAGCTAAGGGTTCATATCACTACACGTCTGACTATTCTGTTTCCAGTAATCTGCCAAATATCAGCCCAGTTCCTGGTTTCCCAGAGCTGCGTCATCTCTTGGCCCCTGCACCAGCCCTTTACTCCATGCTGTGGGGTTGGAAGGTCCCTGTGTGACAAAATCCCTGCATCCCAGGTTGGGGAGGTGCTTTGTCCTGCCTGCCCCCGGCCAGTGTGTCACAGAGGTCCTGGGTTCTGTGCATCATCTTAAGTGTGTCCTCCAGTGCATTCAGAGTGAGTTTTTCTTTCAGAGAAAGGGGTGTTTTTCCAGACACAGTGTTGGAGTTGCAGACAAAGTACTTTCGAGATGAGAACCTATGGTAATTTGTCACTGCCTGCTTATATAATGAAGAATTAAACTCTTAACAAATGATGCTGAGTCGGAATCGGGAATAGTGTAATAGGTAATTTATCTGTGGAGCACTCAAGCCTGCCAGTGGCTTTCTTGACACTAGATATGCTGCAGAATCTTAGTTAATTGTTTTGCCTCAGGTGGCACTTTATTTTGGTATCAGTAAATTCACTTGTACAAGTCCACTGAGGAAAAATTGTACTGAGGTACGGTTCAGCCTCCAAATGCCATTGCCTTTGTGAGGACAAAGACACCGCCTTGGTTACACAATAGCTGCTGCTGCTCACAGTGAGCTGCCTGTATTGGTGCTTCTGATGGGAAGCATCTCCTGTCCTTGACCCCGTTTCCTAATCACTTGAGTGTCCTGCAGTGGTACACCCCCTGGCTACCAACGGAATTAGAAGGTTCTTCCCCTTCCTGTTGCTCATCCCCTCAAGGCCTCTTTGCCATAGCAGATGATAATACTCATTGTATGTCATGCACATCATGAATTGCATTTGAAGAGAAGTATTTGATGACTTCATCAGGGTTTCTACTTGTGAACGTTGGAAAAGCAGATACCGTTAGTTATCTGTATCTGAGGTAACTCAGAATATTTTTTTTCTCTGACTAAATGCTTACTAAAAATATTAGTAAGTCAGGGAGGTAGATAGTGCATTACCTACAGCCTCCTGAGGTGGCAGGAGGAATCCTGACTGCCTGCAGAGGCGCAAGGGCTGGTGCTTTGCCTCTTGCATAGGGCTGGGGAGCTCCTGGTTGGAGTGTCCAGGCTGTGGAACAGTGCTCCTTCCTGGCTGTAGTATTTTGATTCTCTTGACAGGAAGAATTGAATGAGCATGTGTCCGTTGCAACCTAGTACAGGTTGGAGTGCAATCCACTGAGGTTGGCAGTAATTTGTTGTATGAGGAAAAATTTGCAATAGAGAGATCACCTCTGTTCTTTGCAGTCCCTCTAAGCTCAGAGAAAGCAGTCCCAGCATTTAATCTGATAAAAACTAAGTTGTTTTTGATCTGATGACTGGTAGTGTTGGGAAATAGCACACTTGAAGGTTGTGGTGGTGACCTGCTTCTCAGCACTGAGATAGGATGCTTTATAGGATGCAGCCTCTGCTTTGCCGTTGCTGCTGACCATCTCAGTTCTCTGTGCTGTGCTTCACTGGTCACCTTGCTGATATGCTGAAACCCAGCAAGTAAATCCAGTCTGGGTAATGGTCTGTGGACATAAATACATCTTCACTACCGCTTCCTCTCCTAGTCTGTCTTTTACCCATATCACCATAGCATCAGAAGTATTAAAACAGACAGAGATGCATCTGCATGCACAAGCTCCAAGCACATAAACATGTGTTTGGAGCTTGTGCATGCAGATGCATCTCTGTTTATGTTGCTCAGCACATACAAGTTGCTCAGCACTTGTTTATGTTGCTGTCATGAGTATGGCATCAGTAAGGTGTTTGCATGGTAGTTTGACAGGAGTTCAGAGATGCTGCTTGCGGAGTTAGTGTGAATCTGGGAAAGCATCCATCAGAGCTTCCTCTCTACCCACTCAATTTCTGTAATTTCCTGTGGGCACCTCGAAATAGTGCTTAAAAAATTAAAAAATCCCAAGTGGAAGCATCTTGCTCATGGTTCTGCTAAATACTTAATGGTGGGTGATCATCTGAACACAAACCAGCAGCTGTATGGGAGCTGCAGTCAGCCAGTACAACAGAGAGCATTGGATGTGCTTCAGTTTAATGGTTAAACTGTGCACTTAGTTTGTTTACTGGAGTATCCTGGTGTTTATATGTAGCTTAAGAGTATCTCAGACTTTGCTGTTCAGCTCCTGTGTACTGGAAAGGAACTTTGTAGCTCAAAGCTAGAATAATCCAGTTCTAAAATGAATCAAGAGTTGGTAGCAATGCCCGCTGGCTTGGAGGGCGTTCTGTTCATCGAGGTATAGCCTGACCTCGAATCACTGGTACATGCTGCTGAGCAGTACTGCTAATAACCCTGCAAATTTAGAACATGCTCATGTTGTTAGGAGTTTTCAGCTCAGAGTCATCAAGCATTGGAACAGTCTACCCAGGGAGGGGGGTGAGTCCCCATCTCTTGAGGTGTTTAACAGACGGGGAGATGCAGTGCTTGAGGACATGGTCTAAGGGTAGACTTGGTGGCGGTAGGTTAATGGTTGGACTGGATGATCTTAGGGGTCATTTCCAGCCTTAAAATTCTATGATTCTATGATAAAATATGTATTTCAAAGAAGTATGAAGTATCATTGACCTTTAGTTTGCTCAGGAATTATTTTTAAGATAAAGATGGATGGATGTGAAGGATGGATGAAGCTGGGTTATGTCCACGTAGGAACTTCTACAGGTGTAACACAATTTCAAGCTGTTAACAGTGGTTTAGCTGCTGGTGCAGCTTGATGCAGAAATGGCATTAATGATTAACAGTACTGATAGGAATGACATTAAATTCACTAATGCTGTCTTTATGGCTGAAGTGCAACATGGTCTTTGATGGTCTTTGAGTGCCAGTGCAATGCTACAGCTAATTTTCTAATTTGTTCATAGTTTTACCTATTGATGAAAAAAATAAAATGCCCTCGTTTAGCTACTGGTGGCCAGCTGTGTGTCCTTCCAGTTGAGTAGTAATGTCACTTTGTTTACATCAGTTGTTCTCTGTGCTGAAGGTATTGTTTACAGGGCACTGAAGTGTTTGGCACATCACAGGGCAGAAGCTGACTTCTCTGCTCAGAAAATTAGAGACACATCAACTTCCCTGTTAGGAATCTTTATCTTCTGTTAAAAATAGCATGCAAGACTGCTGAAAGGCTGGCAGATATTGTGGCTGGCTTGCTTTAGACGTTTGAGTCTGTTGTTTTGTCTGTGTTACCTTTGTGTAGGTTCTAGCACAAAACAAGGGAAAACATTTTTAAAAGGATAATTTGACACTGTTGGAGCTGGAAGTTGAGCTGTACACTATTCCCATCAAATGTATTACAGTTGTAATTAAACTTCAAAGACTTTTAAGGCATGTGATTAGAATGCATGCTGAAGTGATTATAGTTTATAATGCCTGATTTTTTAAATTGTACATCAGTATCAACGGTTTCTATTTTATGCCTCCTGTGTGTTAAGCAATATTAAATACTCTGTTCTTCTGAAATAGGAAGATGATGGTAAATAGTCTAGAATATTCACATGTGGATTATAATGCTTTTGTAATTGAAGAGAGCATGGGTTTAAGGAAGGGAAAGGTGTGAACATCCTAATTTGCTTATGTGTAGCTGAAAATATTAAGACAACTTAATGGTGGTGACCGGAGTCACCGCTGTGCCTTTACTGAGTAGGAAGCATTTTGATTTGGAGATTATTCAGTTTGTGCATGTTAGTGGGTTTACTCTGAAATGGGCTTTGCAGTGGTATCTGTGGAATCAGATTGAAAGAAAAAGTAGATGGTTAATTAACAAACATAAGCTTTTCTTCTTGAGTAGCGAGACATTTCTGAAACACTTGTGTAAGCTGTTAGTCCAAGGGTGATTATCTTATTAGTAAGTTACTTTGAACCAGAACCTTTCACTCTTTACATCTATGAAGTGTTTTTATGGATGGAAAAAAGCCTTCCCGAGTCAGCCTTTCAGAGCACATCTACTGACTAGGAACAACCTGTAGCTAGAGCAATAAAGGGGTTTCCCTGGAGGTCTACAACTTACCAGACACAGTGGGACCTATCTTCCTCTGGGTATTTTGCCATTTTCAGTGAGCTTAATTGGGGAGTGCTACTGTACTGTCTCATGCTTAAATGAAATATATGTTGAATAGGTTCTTGTCCCCACTTCTTGTCCTTCCTCCCTCAATTTTCATCTTATGAGTAGTAGTCTTGACCCTTGGCATTCCTCTAGATAAATGCTTTGGGCGCTTTAGGTAATGTAGTGGGACTACCACATCCACCTTTCTGGTGTGCTTTATCACGAAGAAAAGACAAGTGCCTGGCTTGTTTGTGAGCAGCCCACTGACTGACTTCACTTTCACCACAAGAACCTCGAGCCCTGCCTGTATGTGAATAGACCTAAGAGGTCTCTGTGCTGGTGTGTGGCTGCACTGCCGTCCTGGGGATAAAGAGGAAAATCGAGTGGAGGAAACTGGTCAACACGCTGAAAAAGTCAGATGCAAAATCTGACTAACCTGAAAGTGTGTTTTACTGTATATTGATCTTTTTATTAAGGTTGGTTTGAGTCCTTGTCGAGATGAGAACTGCTTTGGGCTGCACCAGCGTGAGGATGCTTTTAGGGTTGGTTGTGACTTTACTGCCCCTTCTCACCATGTGGGTGCTTCTGAAATGAAAACATCTTTGCGCCCTGGCCAAGGAAAATATGGAAAAAAAAGTAGTAGGAAGCTTGCTATTTCAGCTGTAGTCTAGGATACAAAAATTATATCTTTAATTAAAAGAAAAACTGCCTTGGATGTCATGTGCAAAGGTGCTTCTGTGGTAGCACTCGAGCTCAAAGGGGAATGTTGAAGGCGACCGCTGCAGTCTCTGCTCTCTGTTGCCATCTTGGGGTGAAGACTGACAAAGGTTTTGGGGTGCCTGAGGAAAACGTAGCCGCAGATGCATTCAGTAGCCTGTTTTTAAAGTGCAGTGGGTGGTTCTGTTAACGGTTGCTCCTGTATTCAAAATATACTTCATTTAATTCTGCTTTTCTTGGGAATTGAGGAATTGAAATTGCTTAAGTCTTGCCAAATTTATTGGTGTACTAAAAGGAGTATCTGCGTGGAAGCTTTTCTAAAAGCAGAATAAATATATATAGATTCATGGGATTTTTTTCTTTCATTTTCACTTTTTAAAAAAAATATACTGAAACTTATTTTTTCCTTCTTTTTGGCAGGTTTTTTTTCACCAGTGGAGAGTGAGAAATAGAGACTGAAGAAGATGAGTGAGCTGGAACAGTTACGACAGGAGGCAGAGCAGCTGCGAAATCAAATCAGAGTAAGAATTGCTAATTGTTTATTTTTCATGATAAAGTTCTTCTTTTAAAGGAATAAAGTGCTCCTGTTTATGTTGTGTAGATCTTAAATATTTACAGAAATATTTGTTTAGAAATCTGAGAAATAAGCCACATATATAACTAAATAAATTCATTATCTTGAACAAAATGTTTCATTTCCTATTGAAGTTTGCTGTGTTTTGTTACTAGGGGTGTCTGTGTGTCTGGAAATTTTTTATTTTGTATTTTTTTAATAAAGAGCAGCAAACCTAGAACCAAGGCACAAGTTAAGGTTAAGAATATCAGAAGAGTTTTGTTGCTGTGCTAGGGTTGAGCCTTGCACTGCCACTTGTAACAAGCGATGTAGGTCAAAGCAGGGAGTGTGTGAGAACCTTCCAGGGGCAGATGTCATTTCTACAATTGCTTCATGCTGAATTTAATTTTTGAAAATGTGGATCCCCCTGTATGGGATTTTTTTTTTGTTGAAATTACTCTTTGAAGCTAAACCAAGCTGTTGGGCCCAAAGTCGGTTTACCAGGAGTCTGTTGGAACATGCTTGTGCGTTTCAGTGCTGTAGTTTTCAGTGGAGAAAAAAGTATGAAGCATAGTAAAGATCTTCAAAGCCTGTTTATTCTTCATCAAAATTTCCTTTTTCTAAGCATGATGCATCCACATGTCAGGTTTATATGGGAATGCCTCCTTTGCAGTCGTGACTATCGACCGTGGGTGTCTTGTGTGCACACTGACTCTTTTAGCATGGCATTTGCTGCAGCAGTTGTTTTGTGGTGGTCAGCTGCCCAGGGCAGTGGATGTGAGGCTGCTCATTAGCATCAGCTCTATGACAAACACACCTTGTGTTTGGGCTTGTTTTGGGGGGCATATGTTGGTTTCCTTGCTGCTCGTTCCGTGTTGAAGGAGCGTTCTGAGTCCTCTTGTTTTCACTTGATATGGAGATAAAAGACAAGGTGGGGGTCAGTCAGTGTTGCAACACTGGGTACCCTTTCTAGAAGGTCTGTAGGGGAATGCATGTTTTAGTTCAAAATAATTCTTCTTAAATAAATTTAAAATTTATTACAGCTTTGCACAAATAAAAGATGGGCAGATTTTTTTAGTTCCTCCTCTGCCTGATGTGTAAAGACTTTCTCATTACATGATGTTGGGGAGAGCCATTTTGGTCTTTAATTCAGTCCCAGTAATCAGTCTGGTTTTATGCAAAATGCTGTTGGGTGAAGCACTTAGCAGGCGAGTAAGGCAGCAAGATTGTCTTTCCGGAACGGTGGTTTTTTAATTCTGGAACATAAGAATCTGATTGGCCCTTTGTATGAGGAGTCTGTCGTGTGGTTTTAGGTTGATTTAACATTTCCCTTGTAGCTCTTACTCAAACCTCAAACTGTACCTATCTACACAGAGGTAGCACTGAATAGCCATAGCTATTGCCACTGGGGTCTTATGTCTCAGTGTTCACAATTAGTGTTTACTAGATTAGAGGATCCAATCCTGTTTGGATCCGAGTGCAAGGTTGGATACCTTCCACCAAATTTTTGCTTCAGGTTAATATGCTGTTAAAAATGGCCCTTATGACCTAATTGTCAAGAAACATTCTGGCCAAATAATTAAATTTCATATTTGGATAGGTGACTATTTATCTTGCTTATTAAATCGTTGAATAGTGTTTTTTTCTAAATAGGTGTTTTACTTGAAATGAGGATAGGTATATGATCTAAAAAACCCAAAGTTTTGGGTTTTGGAGTTTTTTTAAATGTCTAGATTATCTAGTAGGCTGGTAATTTTCAGGAATTATTTTTTGTTGTGCTCCTAAAAAGAGGTGAGGTCGCTAACAGCATTTGCTGGTTTATATTTAGCGAGCAGTTTTGCTATCTTAGTTGTTTTCAAGTCTTGGATTTTGCCTGGTATTTTCTGTTAACAGTATAATCACAGAAAATCAGCTTTGTGCTTGTAGGTGAGTTGCAGCTTCCTGGTGTAGAATAAACAGTGATGCATAGCTGTCAGTTTTCCAACAGACTTTTCTAAAACTGCAGATTACAAAAAGCTTAAGGGCTTTTTGTATTTCTTGGTGATTCCTAGGTGGTGGGAGTACCTTTGCCTCCCTGTGCAGGTAGTACAGCTGTAGCTCTGTCCTGTACACAGACTAGGCTGGAAAGATAAAGCAAGACTGTGAATTTTAAGTGCAGGAAGTTTGAAATGTCGGTGAACAGTGAGCTATTGTACAGCTGGATGGCTTTGTGGTTAACGTTGGTTCCTAGTTCTGTCTGTAACAAAGTCCTGGTACAATGTGTGTCCTCACTTTTACTATTGAAATTCAGGATACAGTTTTGGAAGTGTTGCATACTTGGCATGGTGTCACTTGAAATTGAATGACATTTTGAACAAGCAAGACACTATATTTAAAAAAATACATATAGATTGGGTGTAAAAATGCGATCTTAGGCATGTGTGCTAGTAAATCATGGAACATTGATTGAGCAGGTAGATGTTTTTTCTTACAAAGTCTGCATTGTCTCCTGCATGAGCTGAGAAAAATTACAATTATGAACCACAGCTTTTTTTTATTATGACACTGATAATTCAGTTAGTGATGCATATGCAGGCATGACAGTTCAAATGTTTGAATTAAAATGTCCTGCTGAAACTTTGCTTTTCCTTCACCTTGGCTAATTGTATTAGCCTCATGTACAGGTGTTGCTAACAGCTCTTTCTTGAAGAAAAATAGCTTTGTTTTGTTCAGATTGCATTCAGAATTCATTTTATGTTGAACATCTTCAAGTGTTTCAGTTAAACTAAACAATTAAAGTTGTTTAAAATCCAGCATGTTTCTTCCTGTGGATGAAATAAGTTCTGAGTGCTGGGGGATTTGCTGCTCTGGTATTTTAAACCCCTCCTGATTCCAGACGTCAACATTTTATAAATATTTCTACAGTTCAGACATTTTAAAAATAAGTTGAGATGACTTAATCCACTCTCAGGCTTGCTTTCTGGGAGGAAGGCTGCGAAGGGTGGTCAAAATAAACATGCACTAAAATAATTGTTGAAGCTGCAATGTCAAGTAACTCTCAAGCAACAGCTTGAAAAAATTTCAGATGCTGGTTTGAATGCATTGATGCAGTTCCAAAACGCGTGAGTAAATGTTTCCTTTCCTCCTCTTGAAGAGGATTGGACACTCTCTCGGCGCGGGGGAGCCACGAATGCGCGGTGAAGAAGGCCATCTGTCATTTGTGGGGTGCCGGCTCACAGAAGTTGGACGGTATTTGGAGAAATTGCAGGGAGTTAGAGAGGGTCTTGTGGGTGACCCTTCAGTACTGCTGTTGCTAGTTTTATCTTTAACTCCTGCTGCAGAGTTCCTGTCTAATTTGAAGCCGGTTATTTCAGACTTCACTTCTGAGAAGTGGCTGCTGACTCTGTGCCCACGTTAGTTGCTCGAGGAGGGAGCCCAGTGGCCGCAGTGCAGTGCATTCGCGGCTCTGGCAAGTCGGGGCCTGCAAACCAGGCCGAGACCCGCCCAGTCTGTTACTCTGGTTGTACGAACAAAAGTCATGTCTGTTTTCTAGGCACAGTTGAATGATATGCAGAAATAAGTCATATGCCCATAGAGTCTGCAGTAATGAAAGACAGAGTATCTGTATACCTGAGCACCATGTTTCATGAAGCAAAGGAGGGTGTTAGCTGACTGTTTTTCCCTTCATTTTGTGTGAAGTGCATCAGCAGTTCAAGCTTCGGTACGTCCACTGTCTGTCTCGCCCTCCAGATCCTGCCTGTTCATTTTCATCCGCCTTTCCTGACTGGAGGCTTCACTCCTGCGATGCCAGAGCCTCATCTAGCAGAGAGCTTGCTATTCCCATTAATATATGGTTGCCTTTTCAGGTTCTTCCCTTTGGTGCTCAGCACATGCTGGGTGAGCAGATCCACACACCAGGGAAGGAACACAGGGAAGAGGATGGGCACTGGGACTTCTGGGTGGCTCCGTATGCCTTTGAATCACCTACTCTGTAGAAAAGGAGACTCCAAGGTTGCTGCAGCGTGGCCCTTAAGTCCCACTTCCCCCAGCTTGTGTGGCAGTGCTACAGGTTCCTTGGACAATAAAACACATTGGGGTGACAGAAGGCTAATTTAACAAATGATAACAGAAGGGTTCATTTTCCTGTAGACTCTCAGTAGGAACTCAGTGTTGCCTTTTAGATTCAGATTGTTCTGTTCTTTGTTTCAGGATGCAAGGAAAGCATGCAGCGACACAACTCTTGCTCAGGTACGTTCTTGATCCTGGGTATAGGCTGTTACATGACATAGACAAAAATCCCTCCAACTTGTGACTGGTGTGTTCTTGTTTAGTAGCTGAAAGAATAAAGCAGAAGCAGCCTTTGAAAAGTACCATATATTTATACAGTTATTTAAAACAAAAGAGCACCAGCAAAAAAACCCCAACCAGTCAAAAAAAATCCCTGTCTTAATGGGTCCTGCTTTCAGTTTACCTTTGTAATGGTGTGTTTAGTATGTTTGGAAGGACTTAAATAGATGCCTTCTAGCTGATTTAGAAAGAAAAGTATTTTGCACTTAAATTTCTGCCACGCTTTAAAAAGTAACAGTGCATTAAATATTGGAATATTTTCTTCCATTGATTTTTAACTTTTTAACTAAAACTGTTCAGATTTTATGATCTGATACAGACTCAGTATTACATAGTATTATTTCTAAAAACTTTCTGAACTTTTGGTCATAGCCATTTTGCAGTGTGTTAGTCTGTCTGCTGTAAAATCTGTTTTCCTCAGTGTTGCATGCACCTAAACCTGGGTTGTTATGGTCCACTCCAGGTGGACTGTGATTGATTGTTTTGGTGGGATCTCAAGGTGCAAAAGATCAGGGCAGTCATGCCATGCACTAGAATATTTTTATTTTTTTTTTTTTAGTATTGCATGCCAGGGTAGCTTATTTACTGTCAAAGGTGAAATGTGTTTAGTTATCTTGTGTGTTAAAAACAGTTAAAAATAGTTCTCCCTATCTCAGGGGTTTGTTTTGTTTATTTTTAGATCACAACAAGTCTGGACTCCGTGGGTCGAATTCAAATGCGAACAAGGCGTACGCTTAGAGGTCACCTAGCTAAAATCTATGCTATGCACTGGGGATCTGACTCAAGGTTTGTACAAGTGACTCTTAAACCCATCTTTTAAGGCTTAGAAATTAGATTGTCAACTTCAGAGTTAATACCAGGGTTTGGGAGTCCTGTGATCTGGTGTGGGTGCCATTGCAGGGGGATCACAGACCACAACTGGTGGGTTGTTTGTCTTGAGTTAGTTTGCCTTTGAAAAACCAGTGAAGATTGGACAGTGGTGACAGAGAAGCATTGGTTGAGAGGAAAGGTGCTTTGCTTGGTCTTACCATGGGCATTTTACCTTTCCCTTTGTTTAGTTTTACTGAAGTTCTTTGAGTCTGTTTAAGCAGAGGAGGGTATGTGGTGGGGCACAGTTTTTAAAAGGTGAATATTGCATTTTCCAAGACATTGAACAAGTATGTAACCTCTGAGATAACAGATTTAAAACCTTATGGACAAATTTTATTTCATTGGGGGGAAAAAAATCCTTTCCATGTACTTAGCTTCTAGGCAGGGGTTTCATTGTGCTGCCGTTAGAGCAGCTGAAGGTCAGATGGTGGTAGTGCCTCATGGTCTACTCTGTCATGTAACTTAAAAAGAAATACATCTAGAATCTGCTCTCAAGATGTATTTTCCCCTAAAATTCTTGTGTATTTTTGTGTAGCTATATGGTTGAAATATTAGTACATGAAAAATAAAAGCAGCTATGGAGAGAGTTTACAAAATGGGTTTTCATAAGTTTTTTGGTTTTGTCCATTTCTAATTATGAATCCCTCTGGGTATCTGATTTTTTAGTCAGGTAATATGTAGGTCTTTGCAGATTTTTTCCTAAAAAAAACCCCACTTCCCAAAACAAAACCAAAACCAACAAACCCATCTCTAAACCCAACCATACAAAAAACAGAGGGTAAAGAAGAAATTTTGATATTTCTGAATCGCTTGGTGATCATGCATGATGTGTGTCTATTTTGAGATGTTTTGGTTTGGTTTATATTAACATGTTTTATTCTGTGTTTATATTTAGGCTACTAGTCAGTGCTTCTCAAGATGGAAAATTAATTATTTGGGATAGTTATACAACAAATAAGGTAGAGTTATTTATAATCCATACCAATAATTCATGCTTAATTTGTGTTTGTCTGATATTTTGGGGGGTGTTTTGGGGTATTTTGGGTTTTTTTTTTTTTGTGTGATTGGAAAGTAAAAATCAAAATCATAGAATCATACAATATATTGGGTTGGCAGGGACCTTTAAAGGCCATCTAGTCCAACACCTTGCAGTAACCCTGTGGATATCTTCACTACATCAGGTTTTCAGAGCAACATCAAACTTGACCTTGAATATTTCCAGGGATGGGTCTCCACCACTTCTCTGGGCAACCTTTTTCAGTGATCTACCATCCTCATATTAGAAGATTTTTTTCCTAACATCCAACCTAAATCTCCCCTTTTCTAGTTTAAAACCATCACCCCTCATCCTACCACTCCATGCCCTCGGGAACAGTTCTGCCCCAGCTTTCTTATAGGCACCTCTTGGGGACTGGAAGGCTGCTATAAGGTCCCCCCAGAGCCTTCTCTTCAAGCTGAACAGTCCTCTCAGCCTGTCTTCATAGGGGAGGTGCTCCAGCCCTTGGATGTGCACAACAGTGCACAGCCTCAGAATTCACGAGAGTGCTTTACCGAAAAGAATTAATTAGAAAATGCATTGAATGAGGAGAAACTCAGGGCACGTGTGGAGGGGTGGTGGGCTTGTGATTCTGTAAGCTGTCCAGGGAGCAGCCATCCCGTTCTGTAACCTGTAGTGCAGAGGTGTAGGAAAATTGGACAAAGAAATCTGAGTAGAAGAACCAAATACTGTAAATGTTTCAGTTTAGCATGGCTATGCTATTATATACATTGTGCTGAGCCCTGTGTACCTATCCCAGAGACTGCTGGTGTTTTTCATCCCAGTATGTATGTATGAGTAAGGTCGTGGGTTGTGATATATGTTCCATTAATCAAAACACTGGAATTGAGGATACACAGTGTGCTGGGTGTGTGTAATCTGCTCTGATCCATTAAGTGACACGAGTGAGCTCTGTGAGCACCGAACCCTGGGCTGTGACAGGGCGTTCATGAGCTCTGTCTTTCCGAAGATGCACGCCATTCCCTTGAGATCCTCCTGGGTGATGACCTGCGCCTACGCGCCGTCGGGAAACTACGTGGCCTGTGGTGGATTGGACAACATCTGTTCCATCTACAACCTCAAAACACGAGAGGGCAACGTCAGAGTGAGCAGAGAGCTGCCAGGCCATACAGGTCAGCCACAGTCTTGCTTTGGCTTGGGGATTTCTGTGACACCAAATCAAACAGTGAGCTGTGAAACAGTCTTGTTGGTTTGCAGACAAGCTGTGAGAGAGTTTTCATCGCTGCTCTTGGAGTTTAGACTTCAGCTCTTATTTCTGGGACTGAGACTAACGTAACTGTTTTGTTTTTAGGATATTTGTCCTGTTGTCGCTTTCTAGATGACAACCAAATTGTCACTAGCTCAGGAGACACCACTTGGTGAGTTTTGGAGCTCTTTGGGCCTTTGTGATTTTGTTTGTTGTTTGGTTTTTTTTTTAATTATTTTCCACTTCTCCAATGCCTTAATTTGTATTTAAAACTGAAACTCTCATAACCACGTACACTTTGTTAACATTGTCACTTTATCTGCAGCGCTTTGTGGGATATTGAAACTGGTCAGCAGACCACCACATTCACTGGGCATACTGGCGATGTGATGAGTCTCTCTCTAAGTCCAGATATGAGGACTTTTGTTTCGGGTGCCTGTGATGCCTCCTCGAAGCTTTGGGATATTCGAGATGGAATGTGCAGGCAGTCGTTCACAGGGCATGTGTCAGATATTAATGCAGTTTGTGTAAGTGATCATTTGTATTTCCATGGGGGAAGGAAGGGGGAGGATAAAAGCTGTAATTGCATGAATCCAGCTTATGCTCTACTGGGTTGCCTTGATTTAAATAAGCTACTTTGGTAGGGTGGAGACCGTTAAACTGTATGTAACAAAGGTTGGCTGATGACTTGTGATCTGGTTTATACCTGAATTACTACACTTTGTGATGCATTGAAGTGTTCTTGGAAAAGTCTCAGCTATATTTTGTTCAGTTCCTGAGACCTTACTTATTTTAAGGAGGAAAAAAAGGGAGGAGAGGAACTTTTTGTAGTGTGGCAGCATGTTGAAAACTGCAAATTGTACATAAGCGCAATCTGCTGAGAGGGAGCAAAAGCATCCTCACCTGGAAGTTTTTTGTGGAACAGAAGTATACTTAGTATTTCCTGATGAAAGGAGCTTTCAGCTAAATAATCTGGAAGCCAAAGTCAAAAATCAGGGTTTATGTTGAATATTCATCCCTGGAATCATTTTGTATTATTTATAAACTGGATTATATTTCCTCTCTGTCATAGTAACACTATGTTCTGATCTGCAAGATACAAGCTCTGATAAATAGGGAATGAAATCTAAGTCTGAACTGCATCTGTTTTTGATAAACATGAAAAATTATGAAGGCTGAGAAAATACCAAAAGCATGACCAGTAAAAAATGCAGTTCCTATACTTAGACCTGAATCCTGAGATGTGGTGGACTCTCTTCATTCCCGCCCCAATCACTGTGGTTGTTGTAAAATTGACTCTGATGTGGAGTAGATTTTGGGGGAAATTGAATTGCTTGCTTGCAATCTTCTCCCTTGGCTGAGCCAACCTGGCTGACCAGCTCAGACAGAACATTGTGTACCGCTTCACCCAGGTCTTCCTGGCCCACAGCCAGGACGCACAGAACTGCCTTGGGCTTTGTGTTGTAGGATGTAGTTGCATCCCCTTTGACTCCTGTTATACTGCAGTCAGGAACTGCCTGGGTGAAATTCCAGTCATTTGGGTGCCACCAGTATTGTTCTGGGAGTGTTTTGTTGTGTAGCTGTGGATGTCTGCACTTAATCTGCACTTAAGCACTGCTTAAGTGCAGATTTAAAAGAAAAAACCAAAAAAAAAACCATCTAAAAAGGAATCATTCTGCCCTTACCTGGTCACCCTGGCAAGTAATCCTGTGGTGCTTTAGCAGTAGTGCATGAAGAGTGTATTTTGCTGGTGTCTAACTCCTGTCTCTTCGTTACCACTTCCAGTTTTTCCCTAATGGACACGCCTTTGCCACTGGGTCTGACGATGCCACGTGCCGGCTGTTTGACCTGCGCGCCGATCAGGAGCTGATGATGTATTCCCACGACAACATCATCTGCGGGATCACCTCTGTCGCCTTCTCAAAAAGCGGCCGCCTCTTGCTAGCGGGTTACGACGACTTCAACTGCAACGTCTGGGATACCCTCAAAGGGGAGAGAGCAGGTGAGTTCTGTAGCTGCAGCAAGCTGAAGCTTTCTGTTTCCTTACCAGGAGATGTATATTTAAAATCTAGACAGAATTCCTTGCCAGGGCTGCTGCTGATGGGAGGGAGTCTGCTGGCTTTGTTTCAACTCTTCTTTCAAGGGGCATCCTTGGGTTTTATTGCACTTGGTTACACCTTCTAGTTGCAGGAGTGTGGTAGAGTGTAGGGTGTGGGGTGTAAATGCTCCTGTGAGTGGCACACTGGCTCCTCTTGTTGGGTATTGGCCATTATGTATCTCTGCTGGAAGGTACCAGCTCTTGAGGCCTAAGGAACAGCCTCCAGGCAACATCAGGTCTGCAGAAACTGTTCCACTGAAGGGTGTGAAATGAAGTAAGACAGAATCATACATCTGCACTGGCTCTTGCACCCATCAGAGGAAGGAATTTGGATAGTGAAAGTTACAGCTGTCTTTTTGCTTTGGGGGCCACTGCTACTGGGAGGGAAGTGGACACATTAGTCACTTTGGTGAGGAATAGGCTGCGTGTTTCTAGCAGAGCTACATCCTTCTCACTGCCTACAGCCATTGAAATGGTGGGGCCTGGGCCTGTTCTGAACCTTGATCCTGCTGTTCAGACTGGACAGAAATCCTGACCCTTAAGGGACAGGCTGAGTTTGAATAGTCCTGGGTGTGGGAGAGCAGAGAAGGGGTGGGACTGGGTAGAAGGAAAGCAGAACCAGAGCTGGAGGAGGAAGGGTACAGCGCTGCTTCCTGACGCACTGCGGGGGTTGCTAATCCTCGGAGTCTGCAAACCGAGGGAAGCTCGAGGCACTTCTGGTATCCAGGGTGCTGTCAGAAGATGTTGCATTTGATTTTTAGAAGCACTTGATGACTGAAATTGTGGACAGGGTGGGGAAGGTAGGGAGCCTGGTGAGGTATGAGGAGTCTTTGGGGCGGAGAGACGAAGTTGGATGGGCAGAGGGAAAAATGGCGGCAATATTGACATTTAAAAATGTCATTTCTTGATAGGGCTGTCGTGATGTCACAGTTCTTTGGGGTAGAGACAAAGAGGATGTTCAGATCTTGTGTTGCATCTACTTTTTGGAAGACTTACCTGGGAGAGCAGAGTAACAGCTGAAGACTCTGACAGCCTGTGAATATTAATTTCCGTTGCTTCTTCTTTTCCAGGTGTCCTTGCTGGCCATGACAACCGTGTCAGCTGTTTAGGTGTCACTGATGACGGCATGGCTGTAGCTACAGGGTCTTGGGACAGTTTTCTCAGAATCTGGAATTAACTGGGAGCCAAACGTACATTCTCCATTTGAGATCTGGAGAGATCAATGCTGCAGCCTATAGCTGTGAAATTAACATTTCTACCTTGTATTTGCAGGTGAAGTTTTTCTATTCACTGATTATTACACAAAAAAGGCTTTCTGTAAACTAGAAAAAAAAAATCAAGTGAAGAAATAGGGGAGGGGGGAAGAAATCACTGACTTTTTAAAAGGGGCCAGCACACATAATCATGGTGACCGACAAACTAAGAGCCAGTCTTTTTGTTTTTGGTGGTTTGGTTAGATTGTCCTTGAAGGGTTTTTGCTTGTGCTCAGTCTGCTAATCCTGTACTTTTCTTTTTTGTACATAACAGAATATACACAATATAGCAGCCAATCATGTAACATTTGTCTGTATGTAAAGAAATACGTTTGCATTTTTTAAGGAACTACATTTTTAGCTTTGCTTTTAACCCGAGATGTCACCTCTGAGTTTTGTAGTGGATGAACTAGATTGCTGTTTTAAATGTTTCTGTGAATTTCCTGTAGATAAAAGTGAAGCCAATGGTATGTATGTGTTTTTATAATGGAAAGCATTTGAATTTTTTTTTTTTTAAGGCCCTGGAGACTCCCAGTTAATACCCACTGCCTTTATTCACTCACTTCTGACCTGCTTGCCTATTGTTAATCATGGGGGGTTTTTCCTTCAGCCAGTGGTTCCTGGTTCATCCATTGGCAGTCATGGCCTCCAAACACCAAGGAGTTAACACCAGGCAGACTTGTGACAACAGCAAAAAATCAATTACAATATAAAATTTCAAAAAATAATAATTAAAACTCCCGTTCCAGAGGTATCGGCTCCCTCCCCGCAGCTTTCACCTCAGTTACTCCGCGCGGCCCTCGGGTATGGAAGCCGAGCGACTCGCATCGCTGTCGCTGCGCGGCCGGGTGCTTTTCCTCTCGGTTGTGAGCTCTGGCTGCTCAGTGAGGTGGTTTGGGCCATCACAAGCTCCAGCTGGTTTGCACTGACAGAGCGATCCAGCGCTCACGCCGGATCGCTCTGTCAGTGCAAACCAGCTGGAGCTTGTGATGGGTGCGCAGACAGCCAGCGGTGTGTCTGCAGGGCTCGCTCAGCCACCGCCATCGCTGGGACGTTCAGGAGGGCTGTGCTGAAACCCCTGAAGCAGAGTTAAACGTGCAGTTAATCGTGTGTAATCCCCCTCCAAACGAGGAGGTTGCCAAAGCATCCCACAACCAAAAGTGCTTGTTGTCAGTTCTGTGCAGTGTGAATTATCAAAGGAGTTGTGTAACTTACAATGAACCAAATAACCTTCCTCACCTGTGTGACCCTTTAAAGCTTCATACTATAAATTTAGTGACTTGCTTGTTCTCCTGTGGCCACAGAGATCTGTACCATGGTGGCTTTATTAGATGCTAATTGTTCTGCAGCTCTGTCACTGTAAATAGCCATTTCCTCTCCCATTCCCCATTTTACTCTGAACTTGATGCCAGTTGCATATAAATGATGAAGTACAGTGGAGTGAAGTTGGAGGAAAACCGAGTGACTGATGCCCAGTTGGAACTACCTGGGAAGATCACTTAACTTTTTGGTGCCTGGCAGCATGTCTGTGCTCGTAATGGATGTTCTCTTGGGAATCTGAAGGTTTGTGGCCTTTGGGAAAAGGGGAATTAAATCTATTGGCTTCTCTTAAGTGACTTATTTTACAGATAGGTGAATTGTAAACCATCAGGTTGGAAGATAATGATGTTAATCTGCCCTCATCCGATGTTACATGGAGTATGGGTATCTCTGGGACAGGGAGTAAATATAAGTGCCCGGTATCTTGTATTACACCAAACCAGGTTTGTGGCTGAGGTGACTATTTGTGAAGTTTCTGATGTTTGTAATCCAGAATTTCAGTACTTCCAGACTGTGCCTGTAAACTTGCCATGTCTACAATGGTGAAGGTGCCAATAAACATACCAGTCACTCACTTTTACAAAAAGGTGTATCCCGTGCCGGAGAATGAAGAATCTCCACCAACAGCAGACTGTGGTGTAGGACCAAACTCACACTGTATTGTGTGTCACAGGAATTCCTCAGCGTTCTGCTCTGTGATCTCTGCGTTACCAGAACTCCTACGGAATTCTTGTTACTCTCTGAAGTGAGCAGTTCTGTGGGATCCTGCAGACTTGGTTTAGTTTTTAGTGGTGAAATTGTTTTTTAACTCACAGCTGCCTTGGGTGAATCATTCTGGAAACTTGTTACTAAGGAATTTTAAGAAAATATTCTTGTTCTATTTTTTTTTTTCTGTAGAAGTGTGTTTTGAACCTATTTTAACACTGTCATGAGGACAGGTGCCATTTTTATGTTCTGGTATTAAAACTAGTTTCTACTTGCAAAACTCCCAAAATTTTACAAATGTGTATAACTTTTCTTAAAAGTTCAGACTGTAACCACAGCACTGGCTCACACAGGTATTACTGCAGAGGTCCTTGTTGGCTGGTCACCTGTCTGTTGGATTCAGCTGCTTCTCAGATAAACAAGGGGTGCCAGCTGCTCGCTAATGAGGTTCCCCAAAGCATCATAGACACCCTGCCAGGGTTTTCTGTTGGGTGTTTGTAGTGCTGCAGGTCCTGAGATGGCTCCACTTGTGTTGGTGCACGAGGAAACCTGGAAGAAGCCTAAGCAGAACTGGGGGAACAGTGGCTGATGCTTCCTGGGAACCTGTAGAAAGCTTGTGCTAAGGTTCAGCCAAGGTGATGTTTAGTTGCTGTCCTGTAGAGTTGGAGTTTGTGTTTCAGAGCCTGCAGGTATAATGTTACTACGGGAGGCCAAACAGGGAGCTTGCCCAGGCGGTGGCATTTCCTCCTGGAAGTGGCCACAGGTGCCCTTTCAGCATCGATGCCCTTGCTGAGGTGGATGGATGGGGTTTAATTGGTGAAAGCTCCAACTCCTCCAACCCCGAGGAAGGGACAGGATGAGCCTGCAGAGGTTTCACTGGAGGGTTTCATTCCCGGCTCTGACTCCTGCAGGAGATGGTGTGTGCCTGTAGGGAAACGCAGGCTCGGCACACACCGTGTGTGACCTCTGCCTGTGCGCGGCGGCAGCACGCGGGCTCACGCAGCAGACTGGGCAGCACTGGTGGGTACAGTGTAACCTGGCTCTAAAACTTTGTTGCCAATTGCATCCTTACCTGAGTTTCGAATAACTCCTGTGATTGCAGCAGTGAGTAACTAAGAACATTGTGCCAAAACGGCGGCGGCACCGAAACGCTTTCCCGGCCTCCCTCCTCCCCAGTCAGGCAGCTGTGGCTGGGGAAGCGGCCTGTGTGCTTTGGGTACCAGCACTGGTTTGTCCAGGTACGTTACTGGTTTTCTGTCAGCGTTTCCTCGTGTCGCTCTGACTCGAATATAGAATATTCCAGTAACACTGTGCTAAACCAGGCACGTGCCCAGCTGGGGCTTCTCCCGTTAGACCTGGACACCTGTTTATTGGTTGAGATTCTGAAACCCACGAGGAGCTTCTACACGGCACCCTGCAGATGTGTACCCGCTTCCTCCAGTAACGTGGGCCTGTTTCCATCTGTCTCCAGAGCTTTCTTCTTCCAGACATCACCATCCTCTGCCTCGCTGAATCGCAGATACGTCCCAGTATCTGGCAGACCTGAGAGGTCAACGTGTTGACACCGCTACGTCCCATTTGAGAGGGGACAGGGAGTGACCGGGCTTTTCCCCCGCCGGAGGAGAGGGCCTGACCTCGCCTTGGCAAAGCTGACTCGGTGTCACAGCTGGTCCCAGTGTGCTTACTGTAACGCATGGGTTGGAGATCGTTAACTGTCAGTCAGTCAGTGTAACCGCTTGTCCCACGATGAAGTTCACATTCTTTGAGGTGGAATGAAAACATTGTGCAAACATTCCAAGAGTGCGTAGTCTTTCCTCCTCGAGGACACTGTCACCTCCACTAGGTTTAGTGCTGTGCTTTGATATGTTGGTGAGAGTATTGGCTAATTCAACTAGTTGGTATAAATGGTTGTGTAGCAGAATGACCAATTTTTGAGATAGCATTTCCTGTACAAGTAATTAAGCATGGGTTGATGGTGCACTTTGTACTCAGTACTCTGGCATGCATGCTGGTCAAACTACTTCCTACACTTCAGAGGCACCATGAGCCTTTTTATCCAATTGCTGGTTATGTAAAATACATGCAGAATGTTAATGCAGTGTTGTTATGGTAAATGTGTGAACAGTGTTACTAATTGATATAACTGATAACAGATTACATGTGCCTGACATTCTTATACCACACAGTATGTTTAGGTTTTAACTAATATGGACTTCGGTGGAATAGTCTTAGATATTTCAAGCCTTTGTTTTACTTACACAATGGTGCTCTATTTGTGTTTTTCTCCTTTTTAAAATAAAAGCATCTGAACACTCGTAGTACATATTACATCCAAAGGAGTCCAAAACAAACCGCTTCTAAACATGCTCGACTTTAATTTGCTGTTGCGTTCCAGCATTTCTCACCAGCTCGGGGTTGGGGGTTTTGGTTTCTGGGGGGTTTTATTTAAACTTGTTGCTGACTACTTTGGAAAAACTTCGGTAATGTTACCAATTATGAAGTGATTCTGCACTGCCTTTGGATTGTGTATGTATACAGAAACAGTCTTAAAGCTTTTATTTAAGCTATTAAAAAAACCAGGGACTTGTGCCATTTGTTCTTTAACAGTGCTGTTGTAAAAAAGACATCCCTGTGAAAAAAAAATAATCACATGCTATGAACTCTGTTTATAGCGCTTTTTTTTTCCACGATGGATCTTTTTCTTTGTATTTGTACAGTGGCTCAGTGAAAGATGTTGCCATGAGTTGATATTGTAACCAATAAACAAGTGCTTTTAACCAGACTGCGTCACCGGTGAGTGTTTTATCCCGGCTGTCCCTTCTCCTAAAGCTCCCACCGAGCCCCTGAACGTGCTCAGACCAAGACACATGTTCCTGGTGACCCTGGGGCAGTGTCACACAACCCTGGTGTGTTACTTGAACAGCTGAAGGGTTCACACATACCCTGCTGGATCAGCACCTGAGGGAGCTCTGTTCCCCAGAGCAGTGTGGGTGTTGTGGGGAGACTTGTTACCACCACAGTGAGTGCTACAGTCGAGGCTTTCACCTTCCAGAGCGCTGCCAAATAACTTACTGGAGCAGAGGGGTAGTAGGTTGGGTTTTTTAATAAATAACTGGAGAACACGTGCAGGTAGAGTTTTGTCTTGATACAATGTCCATAAAAATGATCAAGAAAAAGAGCGTTAGTACAGGTGTGGCCTGATACACAACCAGGCTGGGCTGTTGCTCAGCTTTGCAGTTCAGGTTCCCTCAAAAGCCTTGAGACTTTTCACACATGCTGCTAACAAAAGGTCCAAGAGAGCTGCTGGCACAGCTAGAAACCAACCCCAAAACTCATTGTGGTGAGAACTGTTCTTAATCTTCACATAACTAACTGCCTCTAGCATTAGGTGTTGAATTCATTTCCTTTTAAGATAGCCCTTAGTTACTGGAAACAGCAAATCCCTACCTCACGTTTCAACTCAAGTATTTCATTTATCATGTTCACATTTACATAAAAATATATAAAGATTCTGAAAAGGCTGTTGCTTCTAAAATATTTTTAAAACTTCAGTTAGAAAAAAAAGCTGTTTGGTGATGGCAGCTGGACACAGCAAAAACATTTTTCTTCAAAAAAAAGGTGTCTCACTGCAGGAAGGGAGCAGAGGTTAAACTCTCACAGCCCCCAAGGGCCAAAGGCAGGAGTGAGAACTGGAATCCAGCCTGCCCCTGCTCCACAACCCCAGCAGTAAGAGCTCCAGGTCCCACCCAACACCCCCACCTTCCCCACCCATCGTCAGGGACAGCCCCAGTGCACCTCACGCGGGTTCCAGCCGTGCTCTCGGCGTGCTCGTTCACCACCTACTTCACCAGACTGCAAGAGATCTGCCAAGTTGTTGAAACAGGTTTATTTTTAATCAATGATGCCAAATTGTCTGACCAGGGCAACCAGAGGGGAGAACTAGAGCCTACCGTGGTGCAGCAGGTTACTGTCACCTTTGGGGAAGCGGGAGGTGACAGCCCAGCCCGACTGCACTTGCCTTCAGAAGAGTCAAAAGTCCCTTCCCCACACTAGGAGGTGCCCTTCCCAACGTGACAAAAGCCACATCCTCTGTCCCTGGAGACTGACAGCTGGCGTAAGCTCGCTCTCCCTGCGGACACTCCTGGATGCCAGGAAGCGAGACGGGCCCCTGCTGCGCGCTAATGAAAACCAGAACGGATTCGGGGTGTCACTGTCAAGTGCCCAAAGAAATTTAGTGTTTAAAGGTAATTTTTAACCCAAAATCTGCAAAACAAACGTTAACACTCAAGAGTACCACAGCTCTTCAGTTTGCTTCAGCATCAGAGTCCAAATTTTACAGTAAGTGTAATCAAAGTAACAATTAAAATATAAATCATTTCATGTGACTCCACAGAGGAGAAATGTTACCCGCAAAATTACTCTTCGCCCTACAAAGGATCCCCAGGAAAGTCAGCAGTGATGTTTTACTTGCTCTTCTGAAGAAAATGCTTTGTGAAGCCATCTAGTTCGTTCTCCAGGTGAATGGCTTTATTTCTGCAAAGCAAACAAGAGCAGCAGAGTTACTTCACTGCAGCAACATCACAAAGAAGGTTTAAGTTCTGTTCCTCCACCCCTGAAACCCACAGCACTAAGAAAACCTGAACACGCCTCTGGTCAGAGCCCCAGACACGCTCTGAGTGTGGGACCTGCCTAGGCTGGTCCACTAGTGCTGCCAGGCCCCCCAGCACTGCCCCCTCTCTTCCCACTTCTCATCCCATCCCACCCTGGTTCTGACCCTCCAGTGTTTAACCTGGAGCAGATGTGCAGTTGCGGAGGGCAGTTGGCCCCTTAGTGTCACCTGCTGAGGGGCTCTGCAGACCTTCAGTATTCCTGAGAAAGCCACCTCTCCCACAGAGCAGAGGGAAAGGCAATCCAGGAAGGAATATTGCTGGAGCTTTGCCCATTTGTCTAGGTAGAAGTTCACATTTACTTAACCCAACCAGTGTGTTTTAGAAAGCAAACCCGTGGTGCTGTGCACCCTTCAGCACCTCTGCCCACCTCATTTCAGCCTGAAAGTGACACCAGGAACCAATCCCCTGGGCAGTCCCACCCAGCCCTACCTTAGCTGCCTGGAGTTGCTCTGTATGGTCTCCAGCTGGTCTATTTCTTTGGAAAGCCTAGCAATTTCTTTTTCCAGGTTTTTCTGGGTAATATCCACCTGCTGACAGAGCCGAGCAAAGGTAGTGGCCATTTCCCTAAAGGGAAGACAAGTTTGTAATCATGGTTTTACAGAAGTCTGTGTTAAACAAAACAAAAAGAGAGCAAGACAAAGAAGTAATTAATAAAAATCACATGGCATTGCAGTGTGCAGTAGAACACAGCAATCAAAGTCTCCAGCTGCATAAGGGATTATAGGATAGCTGAGAGCAGGAGAATTGTGTATTATTTTTTAAATCCAAAAATAAACCTTAAACTGTAAAAAATGCACCTCAGCCTATGCCAACACCAGGCCTGGCCATTTTTCACTGAGCACCAACAGGTGCCAGTCTGAGCCGGGGCCCCCAGCAGCACCGGTGCTAAACGTGGCACAGGGCTCACAGGGAACGTGGGCCCTCTGCAGGGCCAGGAGCACCCTGGGCTCACTGGGGCACCCACAGCCTCCTTGTCTCAGTCAGAAGCTCCCAACCCTAGTTCCAAGACTCCTCATAGACGAGAACAAAACCCATTACCACCCCTGGCCAGCAAAGGGCTCTCGTATAGGAGAGGAAATGTCACCTCTCCTCTCTGCTTCGCCTCACAGGTGAACTGCTTTGAGTCCAGCTCTTCCATGTCCTCACAGACACACACAGCTGCTGGACACAGGGATGATTCTCTTTGCTGAAGCTGAACTTTCTGTTAGTAAAGTATTCCCTGGGCTACACAGGAGAGGAGTGCTGCACCCTGCTGCTTGGAGGTCTCAGTTAGCAGGCCTAATGTTCTGAAATAATTTAATCAAAACAAATTGTTTCAACAGGAGAGGCTGAGGGATACAATCACCCAGACATCACTTTGCAGAGACAGGCAGAGAAATATTTGGGAAAGGGACACAACAGATGCAGAGAAGTTCAGAAAGGCTCCTTGGTTCCTCTTTGGCAGCACAAAAGAGCGGGACTGGCTGCTGAGAGCTCACCTCGCCCGTACAACCACTGGAGTGGCTCCAGCAGCCCAGTTCAGCCCCCACTGAGCTGAGCCAGCTCGATGGCAGTCAGACAAGAGTGTACACCTAAGACTAACTCTCCCATACACTCACACAGACATTTGCATTCACCTTCCCTGCAGCACTTTCAAACTCTTTTACAACCCCTGAACAAATACCAAGGGACACTACAGCTGCCTGCCCACACCGTGTTCCACCCGTCCCTTCACGCCCAGGACATCACAGTTCCTCGCTGGATTTCCCATCCCAGTGAGGGGAGAGTGTGACACTTACTGTTGGACCTGATGGCTGCAATTAGCACTGGTCAGACTGACGATCATCTGCAGCTTTTCAGTGGCATAGTTGACAAACTGCTGTTTGAAGGCTCTCTCTTTCGCTTTTGTAGTCCAAGTTAGTCTCTCGTAAAGATACAACAACCCGTACATGCTTAAGGAGAGAGAGATGAGTTTCCAGCCTACTGTTCTCCAAATCTGAAAGAGTTGAGTCTTTGTTAGTTTAAATAAGTTGCAGTACTGAATAAAATCTGATTCCACCCATGTTTTGAGTCATCTTCACATCTTTCCCCCTTTGCATTTAAGACAATGTCTTATTTCCACACTGCCACTGCAGAGCAATACAGCTGCATTCACGTGAGCTGGTACCAGTGGCACGGAGAACATGCAGGTTACAGAAGCCCAGCTGCTTTTCAGTGAAGGATGAAGGAGAAAACAAAGCTCTCACTAAATCCAAACCAAACAACACACCACCAAACCTCCCGTTAATCAGACACTGAACAGCGAGAACACGGCCGGCTGCGCTCACAGAGTAACACTGTCCCGACACACTGACAGTGAGGGCCCCACCTCCTACATGCCCAGCCCAGTGTTGTTATGCTTCATGTTGCCCCCAAACAGCAAAGGACCAGCTTAATATTTGCCATGGCTTCTAGTAGAGTGAATGTCACTAATGCTACTTGCCACTCCGCCAACCACGATGATGCTCATAGAGGTCCGTGACGTCAGCGAAGCTAGACCCATGACCAGGGGAGCCATGACATCGTCACGCGCGACGCTCTCTGGAGTTAGGGCAGGAAGGCTGGCGGCAGACGGGGTGGCAGCTAAAGGATGAGGGATCTACAAGAGTGGAACAGGGCAGCCTGAGTGAAAAGCACAAGGGAACTACACAGCAGACTGGCTTCAGTTTATTTTCATGTATTCAGGGTTTGATTTACTAGAGGAAACTCCTCAGCACAGAAATCTGAGCAGGTCTCCTGAGAAGCAGAGGAAGTTTTGACAGTTCTCTGCTCAACAGGGGACTGGAATAGGATCGAGGGTTTATGTAGGATCCTGTCATGTTTGGATCCTGTCATAAGGATCCAAAAGTCACCAATGGAAAGGTTACCCAAAGGGCTTGGTCCAAAGGAAGACAAAACTCAGGTAACAACTGCACAGAGTTTAGGAAAGGATTGAGTTCTGTTCTAACCCTGAATTTAATCCAATAAAAACAAACCTCACCAAAAAATAGTTCAGGCAAAGGAACAAGGGGAAAGGAGCAGCAAGCAACTAAACAGGGGGAAACATACTAACAACAAATATAATCTCATCAAGGTGAAACAAGGCAGTTAAAGTCAGCCCCCTCTCCAAAGCACTCACCTGTAAGTTTGGATCTACGAGGCCCTGCAGCACCCTCTGTGCTTGTTTCGGGCCCAAGAAACGGTTTACGAGCGAAGTCCATCCCAAGGAGAAGTGGAACACAATATCCTCCTGAAAATCTGCACACAGACTGTGACAGTTTAGATCATAGCTCAGGTCAAACTTCCGGCACGGAATTAGCAAGTGGAGCTGATTCTGAGCACCAGCAGGCAACAATGGTGTCAGGTTTTCTAGAAATAGAACAGAACAGGAAAGATGAGTTAACATTAAAACCATCACAGCACAGTCACAAGTTCCATCCTTGCAAGGATGGAAATGGATCCATTTACTGACCAGTGGGCATTTTAACTGTACTGTTCATAGCAGAGCTGACAAGTCATTGCTCTGATAAACAAAAACAGTCACACAAAACCAACCCTGTGACAAACACTGCTGGAAAAAATGGTCAAATTAACTGAAGGAGCTCTATCAAATGGTCAGAAGGATGGACTAAGGAAAAGTTGGTTGATCCAGCAGTTTTGTGGTGCCACACAGAAAAGGCAACTTTATTGTGTAAGATGGCAGAAGGCCTCATGTAATTCTATTATCTATCTCAGTCTTTTATCAGAAACAGACCAGGAGAGAGATACGGATATGCAATAAATTTTCTACTTATTTAAAAAAAATAAGTAAAAAAGACAAGTTGAAATGGGATGCACATACACTTTGTGAAACCACCTGGAGGGACCCAAGGAGAGGATTGTACTATAGAAACATTATCAATTACTGTAATTCACACATCTGTTGGGGAAGCCAAAAGTTTAAATGAGTTTATAAAAGGATCAGACAAGTTCCCAGAGGACAGGCCCATTACTACTTGCTAAGCCATTAATCCCGATGCAGAATCTTGGCTCAGGAGTCTCTACACTGGGGATGGATCACTGTATTTACCCCGGTTCACAACCGTTCTTCCCAAGCATCTGTTCAGTTGATATCAGAGATGGGCTGCTAAGCTGCACAGCCACTCAGTCCAGCTTTAGGGTGGCATTTTATAGCATCACATGAAACCTCAATAGGACAGAACATTCTTTTAAAAGCAAGTTTTCCTAAACTGTCGTCTTCTAAACACAGTGTTAACATTTAGGGAGGTGATTCTCCCTCTCTACTCTGCCCTCATGAGACCACACCTGGAGTACTGTTTTCAGTTCTGGAACCCTCAACATAAGAGGGACATGGACCAGTTGGAGAGGGTCCAGAGGAGGCCACAAAGATGATAAAGGGGCTGGAGCACCTTTCCTACGAGGACAGGCTGAGAGAGTTGGGGCTGTTC
>VXBZ01003302.1:1778766-1804561 GCA_013399135.1 Heliornis fulica
GTTGGGGGTGTCCCTGCTTCTAGCAGGGGTGCTGGACTAGATGACCTCTGGGAGTCCCTTCCAACTCTAATCATTCTATGGTTCTATTCCTCCCACCCATCTCACCAATCATCTCCTGCTGCGACTGATGCATCGACTGATTGACTTCACTGGAGCAACGATCAGCCAGGTTCTTTCCCAAACCATCTTCTATATGTTTGTTCAGTTCCTGAAGTTTTATAAAGAACATGTGCTCATCAATTTATATTTAGCTAATGAATTACATTTTACAGAGCAGAGATATGCTAAAGAGCATTGTTATTTACAGTAGGAACAAAAGAATGTTACCCAGACCATTACCTGCAAATACTTGCTTTTAAATCACACCCCTGACTGACAACCCAACAGGAGTGACACTGGGGAGATTCCTCTAGGACTGTATCTTAAATGGCATACAGAAAGGTTTGTATATTGCCAAGAAACCATGACACTGAAGAGCAGGAATACCACAACCATGCTGCCCTGCAGAGCCTTTATGGTCAGCAGGGAGTAATTGTGGATGAAAGGCTGGATGTGAGCCCCCAATGTGCATCTGCAGCCCAGAAGGCCAACCACATCTTGGGTTGCATCACCACAAGTGTGGCCAGCAGATCAAGAGAGGTGACTCTGCCCCTCTGCTCTGCTGAGACCTCAACTGGAACACTGTGTTCAGCTGTGGAGCCCTCAACAACAAGAGGACATGGACCTATGGGAGCACATCCAGAGGAGGAGGACCACAAAAATGATCCATGGGCTGGAGCACCTCTCCTGTGAGGACAGGCTGAGAGGACTGGGGTTGTTCAGCTTGGAAAAGAGAAGGCTCTGGGAGGACCTTACAGCAGCCTTCCAGTCCCTAAAAGGTGCCTATAAGGAAGCTGGGGCAGAACTGTTCCCGAGGGCATGGAGTGGTAGAATGACTTTTACAGAAGTAAAAAGTAAAGACAAAGAGCCTGGCTTCAAACCATGCAAGAAAACTTACTGTCTTATAGAGCTTCAGTACTTGAGGAGAAGGGTGAAAATCTGAATAAAATTCATCAACTAAAACAGAAAGTCGGCAAATCTCATCAGTCATGGCAGAGGAGACCTGGAAGAGAGCAGTGAAACACTTCTCCTACCTTCTCCAGAGTGAAAACAGACCATGGCATTAAGTGTAACAATAAATCATTCAACTGTTTGATAGTCAGGAGGGGTTGCCAGTTTGAGTTCTGGGGCTTCTGAGGGGTGGGGTTTATATGAGAAAAGCACATACTGGACGTTTCAAACATACTTTGTAAACCAGGTGAGCACATACAGGTGCTGCTTTATACAAGGGACAACACTTGAATCTAGGTGACTTCTCACACTGTTACTACTCACTTTATTTTCTACTTCCTCAGTAACACGTTTGATTTTTTCCTTCGTATCTTCTGTCAAGATGTTCAGCTGATTTCGAACAAAGTCCAGTCTGTCCATCTGGTCCTCTCGCTCCTCCATTGAATGGACTCTAGCACACCAGAAAGGAACCCTCCATCACCAGCAGGTATTCTCCCAGTACTCAAACAAGCTCCACAACCAGGCACGGACCACCTAGCGGATGCTTTACTGAGCAGCCAGAGTGACACTGGCTCAACAGAGCAGAGGCACTGCTGCAGAGGAACTACAATAGAGGTATTCAATCTGCAGGTGCATGTAAAGGTTGCAATTCAAATATTGGGTTTTGATACCCTTAAACAGTGCTTGGAATTTTACATATGTAATTACAAAAAAAAAAAAAAGCAGGGTGAATCATGGGCTTACTACTTAGTCTATCCCAATGTAAAAATAAGCAGATGAATCTGATGAAGCCATCCTTCTGCAACACCACTCAAATATTCCTCAACAGTGGCATGGATCTGATGACCCTGCTAAGCAAAGGGGAGGCAGCAGAACCTAACCTTATCACAAAAAAAAACCCTCTCTTCAGAAACCCTCAACCTACCATTTAAACAAAAATTGCTTACAATCTACATCAGTTGTATCTTGGAGGGCCAGCAGATACACCAAACAGCAATTCAGATTAAGAGGGGTCACTACAAATGCTTTGGCAGGCTGACTGACAGAATGAGTATCAGAATATTTTCAAACACTTCACAGAATATTTTCACAGGATCTGACAACGTGAGAAAAGTCAGAACATAAACACACAGTTTGTAAAAGTGGGTATGTTCAGGAAGATGAGTGTGTTTGACAGGCACAGTGGAGTCTGTTGAAACAGACTATTAACAGACACAGAAAGGAGATGGATGGAAAGGATTAAACATGACAGCAAGTTCACCATGTATGAGACAAGAGGTAGCAAGTGAGAAAAAAACCCACCCAATACATATGCAAGCCTCAAAGCACATATGAAACTTGCACACAGAGCAGATGAGCTGCTATCATTAGCACTAAGCTACAACATGAGCAAAGAAACAATAGAAATATTTAAGAACACAATCTGGAAAGAGTCAGAGGCCAAGTCTCTGTTAGCTTGAGCTCTTCTCATCCCTTACAGAATTCCAACCACTTGCAAATTACAGTTCATGCTCCCATTTATCTTCTCATGGTTGATGTTAACAAAAAACTCCAGACCTTAAGTAAAGCAGGCCCAAACATCACTTCTGAAATGCTAGATACAGCTATAAAAACTTCCAATTTCAAAGGTTTGGGGAAAAAAAACCCAACAAAAAACCACAAACAAACAAACAATCAAACAAAAAAAACCAACCAAACAAACAAAAAACTTTAATCCCCCAGACTGCTTTAGTAACTGTAAATCAGTAATGGAGAGCAACAAAATAAACCAAGATCCCTCTACAGAAGTCCCAGACCAAGGAGGAGGCTGAGCAGTGTATGTGAACAGAAGTAACACTGACATACCAGAGAAATTCTCTCTCTCTTACCAAGTGAAAAAGGTACATTTTTCAGTCCATAATGGCCCAAGCCATTTCACCAGCACTGAAACGGCTCCTCAGAGGATCTGGATAAACCCCAACCACCCAGCCCTTCAGCCAACCTACCTTTTCTCTGCTGCTGCCACGTTTATGGTGTCCATAATGTTTTTCACAGTATCTATTATCTGTTTAGCTCTGATAGTGTGCTGTTCAAACTTGGTTTTCACGGCTGACTGCGAGATACACTCCTGCGAGGGGCCCAAGCCACAACACATTACTGCAATTCCATGCCAACACATTCAGGAATTTCACTGTCAGAAAGCACATGCTGCTACTTTTATCACAAACTTAAACCAAAGGGAAATAAAAAGGCAGAAAATATATAAAAACTGAAAGACAACAGAACCGAAACCTCAAAATAGCAGCAAACCTGTACCTTCATGTTCACTCACAGTAATGTGCATAGGTTTTTACTTCTTTTAAAATAAAGTAATAAAGAAAAAAAAAAAAAATCAGATGGATATGTAAAATAAATCTAGCTCCTCAGATTTTCCAAACTCTCTCCTCAGAATTATCAATGTCTAATGTGAATCCTGGCAATATTGCTTGGCTGTAGTTTCTTTGGTGCAATAAATATTATTAGCTTCATGAAGCAGTTCTGTCAATAAAATGTGACATACTCATGTCATTACTGATCATCCAGGAACAAAATATACAATTAAGAATAAGAAACAAGTTTCTCTCACAGGATAGAAAAGCTGCTAAGTAGTTCTTAAAATATTATCTTATTTGCAGATTACTGAAGTGCTGAATGAATGAGTAGAGAATGTTCTACAGATACAACTTCTAACCAAACTCCAATCTTGTATAGTGATTCAGAAACTCCAGGACACTGATTTAAAGAGAGAAGCAACTGCTCAATTTGGGCACAAGCAATTCAGTTGCCATAAGCCATGAATTAAGACTTTATCTTCTTTGAAGAGACTGCACATCCCGAGTGACACAGCCAATTGAATGCAGTTGGGAGCTCCATCTGCACTACAAAGTGTAGCAGCAGCATCTGCACGTGAGGGGAAGAGAGCAAGCAGCTGGTTTCTGCATAGCAGATCTATGGGGCTTTTAATTCTTCTCTGTTCATGGATGCACCTTTCATAGCACAAAGAGATTGAGGTTGCTTTGAATGACTTGCCTATGACCTTAGCTGAAATTTCTTACTTCATCGTATGCTATCTAAAAACAATAGATCAAACCAAAATAAACAAAATGGATAAAATATATTCCCTGTTCCTCGATGAAGCAGATCTAGAAATCAGCAATGAAAGGCCAGAGTTTCATAAATATCAGCACATTGTAAGAGCTAGACTAGACACAGAGGAAAGAGTCTTCCCAGCGTTAGTAGGCGGTAGGTAAAAGGATGACAGTCACTCACAATACAATCAGAAAATCCAAGTTAGAGCACTAGGAAAAACACAAAGGTTAGTTAAATGACCAGGAAAGATAAGAGGGGGGCAGCAGCAGCTTTGCTGTTAGTCTGTAAGTACTTATCAAAACAAGCACAAGTACGTTTTGACAGCGTAACCAGTTCCAGTTACCTTCCAGCCCACCTCCAAGTACAAGTGCACAGCTCACCGCATTCCCGTGCAGCGCCGGGGAAGGGCTCTGCAGCACAGCACTAATTTGGGCTCCCCACTCACTACTGCACCCTGGCTCCCACCTCCAGTCCTCCCCACACCACTTCTGTTACCAGTTCTTTTGAGAATCAGCAACCACCACAACCTGGGGCACAGTGGGGTTTGGCTCTGTGCAGAACACCCACCGAGTCTGCGGCACACACGGCGTGCGCTTCTTGGCTGCTCTGTAAGGTGTTTCTGTGTAGCTCCCGGTGCACTTCCGGAAGACAGACACACACACTGCTCTCTTTTAATTCACAATATAAAATTCAGAACTGATCTATCTACGAATTGAACCTTGTCCTTTGAGACTGCTCATCTTTGTTTTAATGCAGCTGACATGCACAGTAACATCATTTTTTGAATCTACGACATGAATCTCTAACGCCTTAATTCCACCACTCTTACAGGTGTTTCTAGTGGTGCCTTGACCAGTTTTTCTTTTAGCAACTTCAACCACTCTGTGCTTTGCAGAGAAACGTTACATCAATTCTTCAAATGCCTTTTGCCCTCACACAAAGGTCTATATAAATGTAGTTACAAGTCTTTCAAAAAGAGTTCAAATTTTTCCCGTATCATACCGAACTAACACCAGTGGGTTGTTTCTAGATTTTCTGGCAAAGATTCTAGCTATATTGAGCTCTTATCAGTCCTGGGATGAACAGGCTTTCCTATCAGGGAACCGATACTAAAACCAGGAATGTGGAAGTACTGGAGAAGTAACAGTTCCTCTTCTTCGCCCACATGGAAAAGAGGAAGAAGCTGCCCAATTTTAGTGAAGTCGAAAGCAGGGTGAGAGAATCCACAAAGACCAAAACTAGGAGCTATAGCAAGTGGGAACACAGAACATGTGAGCTGTTTTACGAGATGATGAGACTGCTTAAGAGAGGTGAACTGGATGGAAGGTCTGAGTAGAGCTCCTGAACAGGGACATGGAGCTAAAGGCAAGACAGACAGAGGCAGAGAAGGAGTCAGTGTTTGATGAGACAGACAGAAGCATCTGTGCTCTTGTCCCTTCCCTTTCACACAGTGTAACTTGAGAGTCTCGGGACTTGCAGCTCCCTGTCAGGACATAGAGTAAATGCAAAGTGTGTTAGCCAGAACCAAGGGCTGTCCAGTGTGTGAATCTGGCCTAGCAGTGCCTAACACAGGGCATCAAGGAGCACGTCATTCTCGGACCAAACCTGGAAAATTCTTCATTAATGCACGAGCTGTAGAGCTGAGTGCTGGTAAATGTAACTGACACCAGAAAACTACTGTCATCTGTCACTCTGTCAGCTTGAGTGACACTAACTGGAGTATTAGGTCTGAAGATTAATGATTTACATACAAGCCCTGCTGTAAAAGCAAGTAAAGTGCCACTATAACTTGGGAAATTGTCCACAGAACCCGCACATGCCACATTGCCACATCAGACAATCTTAATTTAGCACATGTTGTCATGCTCTGTAAGTGATGTAATCACCATGGAAAGCCATTCGTCGTGACTTTGGGATGAAACATGGCTGAGCACACACACACATGACAGAATCCACTCTCCCCCTGGGAGTCAGAAGGTGCAGTAAATCAAACAGGTAGTGTGAAAGCAGAAAAGAAATTGTTTCAGGACCATGCAGTGCTGTCAAAGAACTGGGTTGTGTCCCAGCCTCTGCCACAGAAACTGCTCATGGTTGTGACCTTGTGCTTCTCATTTTGGTGGTCAGCTTGAGGCTGTGACATAGGATTTACAGATCTGTTGAGCACTCATAACACCACATCATTGAACAAGCTGTATTCCATCTTAATCTTGAAATATCCTGAGTGTTGAGTGCTTAACTGAAATTGTAAGAGATTTTGTCAAAAAGGCTTTGGGAAAATATGTTAAAGGATGTTGCAAAATATATTAAAGAACACTGATAGAAAAGCTTACTTTCCACTTTTTCCCTACTAGTTGAAAGTTTCTTACTGTAATTCTAAGGGCAAAAGTTACAAACCAAAGCACAGGTTTGGCTACAACTAGCAACACCAGCAAGAAATTTCATGCCTCATGGACTCAGGTCCTGCCAGTCTTCCAAACCCACCTTTCAACTGAGTCATCAGCCATACAAGTGGGAATAAGGATTAAATGTAAACATTAGTCTGACCTTTTCTTGCTTGTACAAGACTGATTCAAGCTGTTACTTTAACTCTTTTTTATACACTCACATCATTACATGACACATGGTTTTGCTAAGGCCAAACAGGCTTGTAATGAGTGAGGACTTGCTACAGACACAGTGAGATTATTTTTAAAATGAGTAAATATACCAGACAAGGAATTACTGGTTGAAGCATGCAAGAGCAGTCTTCAGCATCTGTTGTGTATGAACTACAGTCAGACCATTTAGGCTTATGTTGCATGAGATACACCAATCCCTGCCAAGGAAAACCATCAAGGCATACCCAAGGTGCTTCCTGACAATGGATTTAAATAATTAGCTATCAACCTCAGCAACACAAATAGATCCTATTGCACAGAAATCATACTGCTGTCCAGTCCTATTTCTGAAGAAACTGTGAACTGTAGCTATGAATAAAGGTAAGCTGAGGGTGAAGGACGGATTCTGTAGGGCAACAAGGGTGCAAAAACAGCATTAGGGTTGAGACTATCAGAGGTAAGAGGTAGATAATGGTGATAATTTTAAAACTCTGGCTTTAAAAATGCAAATACATATTTAGATTTGCATTGGTGAAACAGAATGTCTTACTATTTGTGTCCTGAATTACAGTGATTAGTTACAAAGTTTAAACTTTGAAGCAAAATAAGGCTTAATACACAGCAAATGTTTCTCCAGCTCATGGTTATAAGTGATATGCTCCTTTCTAAGAGCCCTGTCTCTTGTTACACAGACTTTATTGATACTGAGATCTGATACTGAGATCTCAAAGCACAAGCTGAGAGTCCAAGTTTAGTCCCTTCCCTCACTGAACAATACTTATTTCTAACAACTACCTGCTACTCAAGGTGAGAACACGTGATCAGAGCACACAGATAAGACAAAGCTATCTGAACACCTTACATTCCTCCTCTTGTTAACACAGGTTATGTTCTGTAATTTAAGCTAAGCATAAGCAAGAGCTACCTGTGCATTAAAATCCAGGCAGTCTAAAAAAGCCCATTATAAATACCTCAAATATCTTCTCAAAATGTTGAAATTCTTGGAATCTTGTTTGAAATCCTTCAGCAAGCGCTCCACCTACGAAACATAACAGACCATAATGGAGAGAGCAATACCTCACAGCAGTGACCGCATCTTCAATATTTTTGTTTATCAGGTTTTACAGCATTTTTCTGTATTTGAGGAAAACCAAGAGTTTCTACACACCACCCTCTGGCATTCCTTGGGCCTTCTGTCTTCTGGCACTCAGAACTTCTTTCGCTGAAACAAAGAAGATACGATTCCTGGCTTCTACAGGGTCAATAACTTTGAGCTCATCAACCAGAAAAGTCAGACAGCGCTCCATGTGCTGCCTACGCACCTGAGGAAAAGGAAAAAAGCTCCTGAGAACATGCAAAAACTGAGCCTTCATCACAGCAGAGTATCAGAAACAGGTGATGGACAACCCCTTAGATAGTAAATGCCTTCTAAATCCTACCAGTGCATGCAGCAGCTGCCTTTAAGCATTTAAACATCCCTGGAAGCATCAATACTTCCCCTTCTATAACTGTCTGTACTGATGCAAGTCAGATACCTGAACCAGTTCCTGGGGTAAACCACTTCATTCCCCACATGCAGAGAAATGTAGTGATGCGAGCTAGTGGTTGTTGGAAAGATCTGAGGAGCTCCCCAGACTGTCACCATCAAACCTGTTCTCTGCCAGCTACTGAATGTGTTTACACACATGTAATCTGGACCCTCAGACTGTATTCTCATTACAGAAAAAAGGGAACACAAGGGAAACTTTAAATAAGCTTAACTGTGAATGAAAAAGGTTCTCAACAAGCTTCCCACTGTAATACCTGCCTGCACATGGTGCAGTTTGAAAGCTACAAGGAGCAAATTATTTCCATGTTGTGACTAAATAACTTATCCTTTTATAAATAAGACAAAGCTGGTGTTTTCATATTAATAACTGTATTATCTAGGCAACTTAGCAAGCTTTTAATGCACGTGGATGCCTTCCCTTATATATATATTATATATACTTACTAAAAAATATGTGTATTTAAAAAAAAAATGTGTATTTTTTTAAAACATTCAACCCAAATGACAGACTGAGAGAGTTGGGGCTGTTCAGCCTGGAGAAGAGGAGGCTCCGGGGAGACCTTCTAGTGGTCTGCCAGTACCTCAAGGGGCCTACAAGAAAGATGGGGAGAGGCTGTTCAGTAGGGCCTGTTGTGACAGGACAAGGGGTAATGGTTTTAAAATAGAGGGAGGGAGATTTAGATTGGATATTAGGAAAAAGTTCTTTCCTGTAAGAGTGGTGGAGCACTGGAACAGGTTGCCCAGGGAGGTGGTGGATGCCCCATCCCTGGAGACATTCAAGGCCAGGTTGGATGAGGCCCTGAGCAACCTGATCTAGTTGGGGGTGTCCTGCTTCTGGCAGGGAGGTTGGACTAGATGCCCTCTGGGAGTCCCTTCCAACTCTAGCCATTCTATGATTCTATGAAATAAGAGCCATCAAATCACTTACATCTTCCATGTATTCTGGTTCTGATGCAGAGGCATCCCATCTATTATTCAAGATAAAGATGTTCGGCTTGGAAAGTCGTTCATTCACTTTGTGGAAAAAATGTTTTTCCTAAGAATTAAAGCACAAACAGAAAACTCCCCAGACATCCAAACCAGAGTCATGCATTCTTCCATAACCGATTCTGAAGTTAATCCAACTTTTTAAAGTTTATTAAAAAGAAATCATTAGTATCAAAACCCACAGATAATCAATGCAAAAGAGGCTTATGATAGTTCAAAAAGTCATCAAATGTCTTAAAACTGATGCCAATGCTCAAAGATACTACAAACATCTCTAAAAATAGGTACAAATACAAATTAAGAAAACTTCCCAAACAAATAGTTGAGAACCCAGTGGAAAATAAAGTCTATTTTTCTACAAATCTATGACACCATTCAGTGTCTTTTTTTTTCCTCTTTTCACTCTTATTATAACAAAGCTGAATTTTTTTCACTTTAACAATAAGACACTAATGTATCTGAGAAAATGTATTTATGTCCCTTGCCTGTACCTACTGCCCATCACTGCTGCTTTCACAGTCATAATGGGTAAGTTGTGATGGACTGAACCCCCCCTCAGCAGAGCTGGAACAGAAGAGATCTCTCTGCTCTCATAAGTGTTTTGAATCTGTAGCAGGACACGACCACATTATTTGGGACACAACACTGGAGGTACATTCACGAAGTCTCCACCAGCCAGGGAGTAAGCATGCATAAACCAGATTACTACTGCAGAAGTAAGAACTCATATTAAAAGAACTCATGAGGGAATAGCAGAAAAATATTGTTTATGACCAAAAAAAAAACCCAAACAAAATATAAAAGGCAGCTGTGTAGCAGCTGAGAAGTATTCCCAAACCTGTTATGGTAAGAGGTAAAAATAATGCCTGAGGAGGATAAGAACACAGTTATCATATGCTTTACCTGAAGGATAAGAAATTACTGCTTGCTGCATTACAAAGCAAAAATACAAATACTTCAGAGCAGCCATATAATTGTTAAGGGCAACTTCATTTGTGTCGACCAGGCTGAAAAACTTGCAAAGGAGACAGAGTAGAGAGGTGTTCACTGGGCCAAAACTTCAAGCACAACTAAGATCTACTTCCTTCCCCTCCAGTATACACCCTGGACACTGGTTATTTCCAGATTCTAATAATTACAAGGAGCTCAGTGTTAGGTGAGGATTTATAGGCATGGCAACCAGAAAACCTCAGCAAGACTTTAATGCTTCAGACCTATTTCTGTGTAGCAGCTTTCAGCTGTACCCAACAAAGAACAAAGACTAGGCAAAAACCCCACATTACTTTACAAAGCAGAGGAACACTTCTGTGACTGGGTGTTAAGGATCAGACACATACAAGATTTTTTTTTTAATCTTCCAGCAGACATAGAGTCTGAATGTCCTTCCTGCACATTTACAATCTCAGATTGTTTTTAATGGTTCATTTCTCCTAAGAAAATCAGAGAACCAAATCAAATTTGGTCTTTTCTTTGTTACTTTGTGTCAGCAATCTGAAATCTGGCATACAGGTTCTTAGTGTTTCTGTGTATTCCTATAGTAATGAGGTGTCTGCTAAAACCCAATCTTTACTTATTCTTCCTTTTTTTAAAATTAAAACCCCAAACCAACTACAGATGCAAACAGTTTATACACTGCTGCCCTACTAAAAGCCAAAAATCATCTTGCACATGAGATAATGGAGAAGATAAAACCATAATTGTATTTTTGCCTTGGATATTGTCAGAATCTTCTTTCCTTTTCAAATAGCATCTCTGATCATGTATTTGAGTCTCTGTGGACTTGGCTCAGAAGATGGTATGTAATGTTTTTAAACTCATTTTATGTTCTCCTCAGATTTCTACCAAATTGTTTTAATTTGCTGGACTGTGAGGAAATACAGCCTTTATACATCCAGTTCTTTACTGTATTAAAAAATGCCTCAATAATTAGAAAGTTCAGACACTACATATGTCAGAGCAATCAGAGCATTTGATTTGTCTACAGTAGGCTTGATAAAAAGTCTTCAAGAGATTTCTCAGTCGCATTATACGACATTTCCAACAACTTAACCTTATGTTGACACTGTCTGCATTCATAACAGTCAGCTTAGTCAAAACAGGAGATCACTACAAAATTAAAGCAATTTTTGAGTATCACAACAGCTCCTTTGGCCACCTTGTATGCTCTCCTTCTATGAGTCATACAGCATTTAGGCTGCAAGGTGTGCAGAAGTCTTACAGAATAAAGGTGTTCAAATATCAGCAGTTCCTCATGTGGCACAGAACCATACAACATGAATGCTTATTGCCAGTATCTTCAGAAGGAAAAACAGTCCAACATGGGCAATCTGTATCACTTGTCTTCAATACAAGGTGTATCATGGGAATTCACCTTCTTCTGAGGCAAGAGTACATGAGCAAGGAGACAGAAACTCAACTTCCTTCACCTACTCTGTCCATTTTACTGAACATCTGGATATGAAATACTACATAATTTATTCCTTTGATAATACAAGTGTCTTCAGATGACAAGTATCAACAAACTGCAAAAGTGAGACTAACATTACATCATCTATTTATCAAAAAAAACCAACCCTCAAACCTGAGATAGAAAGGACAAATGTGATGCTCAAGATATAGGTAAAGCTGGTAAGAAACCTGATTCTCCTTTCCCTAGTGAGGGATACACATTGTTTCCTGCTTCTCGTCCTCAAGTCCTACTCAAAAGATCCAAGTGCAATAATTCCTGAAAGCTTAAGTAAAGGTCTACAAGAAACCATTTCAGTTATAAAACTTCTGAGCATTTAAATGGAAAAATATCAGAAAATCATTGCACATCATACCGTGTTCATGAGAGTTGATTCAGAATTGGCAACCAAGACAAACACATCAGCATCTAAGCAGAACTTGTCAATCCAGCTGTCCAGTTCTGTAGTGACATCTGTGCCAGGGCTGTTGACAATAAAGACAACCCACAAACTCATATTTATCCAGCAAAGGAGTATTTGATTTTTAGAAACTGATACAGTGGGATTGCCTAAGGACTTCTGTAAAAACATACAAAGCTTTATATCTTTATACTGATGCTTAACTCAAGCTTAATACAAACATAGCAAAAGCCAACTGCCATTTATCAGTTACTCCAAATACAATTTTTAATGAATATGTAAAAAAATGACAGGCAGTCTGTCAGAAATCCAGGCAGTGCCACAGAAAGGTCCCCTTCCCATACTACATATATTAGGGCATGTTTGCAACACCTCTATTCTTGGTTCTAAACTGCTCTAAACAGTAAAAAGATTATTTTCTCCTTACAATCACCTCTTCTCTCAGATTCCAGGTTGTTTTCTTTTCCCTTTGTATTACATGTTTAGCTGCACACTGAGACAGTGCAGATCAAATCATGCCTTCTATCCATGCAAGGATCCCCTCGGGGCTTCACACGAGTCCCCAAGGACACAACACAACCGATTAAGATCAGCAGTCCATCAAACCAAGCAGCTCCCTGTGCCAGCTGGGCTGGCTTTCTCTGTGACTAACAGAACCTGAGCTTGCACCCAAGAAAACAACAACAAACTCCCAGTGATTTTGAAGGTTTAAGACATGATATGCACCAAAAAGCACCACAATATTTTTGCAATATGCTCTGGATGTTATTTTGCTGGATATGAAGAAGGCATACTTAGAAATTCATTCACACTTGAGTGAATTACTCATAAATTCAATCTACATTGATTTACATGTTAGGTATGGATCACCTAACAGCTTCAAAAAATATTACTAGCTCATACCTCAAAGTGGCCAGGAACATGGGCATCTGACAGAGGCAACCCCCAACCCAGCTTTCAGAATTCCTTAAATTCTTTAAATACACAAATAGCCCAACAGGCAGGCACACACAGACAAGTTACAGTTATGTTTTGAGGTCACCCACTACTTCGACATGCAATGCTTATCAGAAGCTTTTAAAAATGAAATCCAGATTGTTTACAGTTCACATGATCAGTCTGAAGCATCTGAAGACAGGAGCTGGGCAAAAGGTTGTTGCTGCAAGAGCCCTATTCACACGTCCATACTGTTTGCTTTAAGGTATCCTCAGCCAAAAGCCTGTCCCTTATTCAGCTCAATCACAAGACACTTGTTTGTTCTGTTACAAGGCCAAAATCACAGGGGTGAGGACAGGCAGCAGTATACACAAAAGAACAAACTCTGTACTCTCAAAAAAATAGAAAGGTTTTGATAATTTAGCCACCTAAAAAGCAAAACATCATCAGTCAGTAAACCAGCCTCTTTATTGTAAGCATTTTAATGGCTAATTTATTTAAGAAAATATTTACTAAACTAGAAAACCTACCTGTCCACTAAAACCAAGTCATCTCTCAGCAGGGCACACTTTGACTTGGGCCAAAAGACATGGACGAGACAGCCAGCTTGCAAATCTTTATCCATGTGAAGTGCATGAGCAAGTTGATTGACTGTCTATAAAGACCACCAGGAGAAGACAAACATGAATATACACCCAAAGCAAGTCTGTATACCAGTCTAATTTGTTTCTCAGGAAAACCTGGACAGTATCTATCTTGAACAGAATAGTAGAATTCATGCTTCCCTCTGGTGAACAGTTGGGATTTTTTTTTTTTTTAACCTTTTAGATTCCCCAGTATCTATAGAATGAGTTGTGCCCTGAAGCTCAGGTAAGAGTTACTTTGGAGGCACAGAGTGTTATTTCTTACAGGGCTAGAGTGTGTGATACTGTGGATCATTAGGAAATGTCTCAGAGGTTTAACATACCAACCATGAGCAGCTAAATAAGCTAAGCACCATAAGGTCACAAGAGACACATCTTCCAAACCTTCATCAAGTAACAGACCATATTCCTATAAAGACAGATCACTCAACATATGCTACAGTACAGTCACACACATTAGCTGTTTCTCTAAAACACCCCAGGAACACTGTGAAGATGACCATCTTAGTTACTGTCTCCTAAATAAGAGTTTTAAAGTGCTGAGTAAGTTAGCCTTATACTTCTGTTACACTTGAATTGTTAAAAGGTACATCTTTTGAAAAACAGTACAGTGAAAAGTAGCTTTAATCATCCAAAAGCCATACCTTGACACTCTTCTTTTCATCTGATCCTTCTGTCATAAGATAAGCCTTATCTCCATCTGTCCCTTCCACACTGAGAAAGCAGTTAGTTGTATGGCCAATCCCACTAGGAAGTACCTTATCCCACAGCATCGCGTTAATGACCGAACTTTTCCCACTGCTCGTTCTAGAGAGGTAGAAAATAAAAGCACTCTGAGCACAACATACCAGTGTCACACAGTCCTTAGTCTTGAATCAAAGGGACCCCTTTAACTGCACCAGACCCACGCACCCAAAGCTGGTTTGGGTGACAGTGCTTCAAGACAGTACAGCACAGCTTGTCAGAAAAGAATAGGGAGTGCAGGAAAAGTTCAGCTGAACAGCAACTCCAAAACCCTTCCCTGGTATCAACACTGCCTACCCAACCAAGAAAACCTATTTTAATTTGCATAACACATACTGGCTCAACAAGCTTGGCCTGCACTGGGCAGCATATGTTATCTACTATACCTCTATGTCTGTAAGGAATTTGTAAAAGATACTGGCTCAACTCTGGCTGAATGACAGTGCAAAGAACCACTTGAAAGTCTATGTAACATTTTGGGCAAATTAATGTTCTCAGACAACAATTCCACACTCCTGCTCATAGCAAAGCAAAAGGAATTCCAGGGATTCCAGGAGGAGAATGCTGCACAGCAGGGAAGGACTAACTCCACATGGTGACAGTCAACAGTGAGTCTTTAAGAAGTTCCTGAAATTAACAGCTCAGCAGCTTAACCTGTCTTTAGAGAAACACCTGCTTGTTACCAGCCAGAAAGGAACTGCTGCTTCTGACAGTCCTGTATGCAAGAGAGGAGGTGAAAAAGCAGCACCACTGTACTACTGCCTTCAGATGTGTTTCAAAGCACTGCTGTCTAGGAATTCTCATCACGGCAGCAGTAACAACTCAGTGCAACTTAATGCATGATCTCAACTGAATGAAGATTTTTTACAGCAAGATGCAAAGCAGTGCTCAAAGAAAAACCTCAAATGTATTTATTGTGCATAAACCTTATCATGCAAATGCTGTCTTCAATGGTGAAACCTAATCTTGTTATTTCAGAAGGAAAAGGTCGTTAAATTAACCAAACCCCTGTTGTTTAAAAGAAACTGTTCACAAACTCAAGATCCTGCAAGTAATGCCCTACTTCACAGTAACCCTCTACCCCTCACCCACACAAACTGGAGGTTTAACTATTACACAACACTATGAAGTTATGCTGACTGTAACTTATTTTTGAGCAGCTACCTCTTTAGAAACAGTCCAGTGCTCACTGTACAACAGTTTAAAAATTTATTCAATTTGAATATTCCAGTTAGTTTCTTTCTTGTGCTGTATTTCTGTCCTTTGCAAAAGCAACTTTTATCACACATCACACTTTGTAAGCGTATGCATCTTCTAATTCAGTGAAATATTAAGGCTGAGATATAACTGGTTTCTTTACCTAGAACCTTCTATTTTTTTTTCTTTAAATAGCTGAACTATTTTTAGCAATGTGAAGGTAAGACCACTACTGCACACATTCTTTCCAACACTCCCATGGAATTTTTAGAACTAAAACACGAAGATTCATACTCCAGAACAAAACCACGTAACCATATGCTTGAATTTAAGCACAGAAAAATCAAATCTGTAAAGTCAAAGAAAGTAAAGTAAAATCAAAGTGGACTAAGGCACAGGACTAGCCAGGTATGGGAAAGCATTTGTAAGCACAGAAATGTTTAGCAGCTCAAAGTAGTTTTCAGTACTTATGATCAAAGTTCTTAACAGTAACTGTCCAGTAAAACAAAGATATTAAACAAACAAAGCCACTACAATAGGAAAAAATATCCATTATAGAGAAGATGACGACAAAACCTTCCCAAGTCAAATAATGAATCTGTACAGGGTAATTATTCTACAAAGTCTATCAACAAAAAGTACGTAACAAGACATACATAATTATTCTACAGTCACAAAGCAAGATGACATCAAAGAAGTATTCACCATCAATCAGATAAGATCGAATGTGCTTTTCAAATATATTTCAAACAATAATTCTACAATGAAGCACTAATCCAGTGCATTTAAATCAGAAATACAGACACTAATCCCTGCGGCCGAGAAAAATAAAAATCAAGTTGTTTTGGTAACTTCATTCATTACCTGCCAAAAAAGGCCACTTTCATGTGTCTCCGTGAAAGCACCTCACCGATGACTGCTAACTTATTTTTATATGCCTGTATTTTTGCTAGTTCATCTTCTGTTGCTACATGTTCAAGCTCTGGGTTCTTGTACGTTGCTACACATAGAAAAAAAGAGTAACATAAAAGCAATCATGTATGGAGTACGTGCTCTGGGATACAAGATAAAGATTATCAGTACTTTACGTGCAGAATACCTGCGTAAAATGTAATTATACAGTGGTAAAAAACAAACCAAACAACACCCCACTACAGACACTGGTATCAGCCCTTGCCAATTGACAGCTTCACCACAAGTGCTTGTGAAATCACAGCATAAATCACTGCATAGGAATCAACAATCACATTCAGTAAGCCTGACTACATATCCTGCCAGGCTGATCTGCCCTGCTCTTTGTGACACTTGCCTCCTTCAGAAAGGAAGGCTGGGAGCTCTCATGAATATGCCAGCCAGGCTGGGCTATCTTTTTCCAGAAGTCACTGAGGTGATGAGCAACCAACTCCATGTGGCAACATACATGCTACTTCTGAGTGTGTAACCAATAGTTCCTTGCATTACATCATGTTGATCTACTTTCCTACTGAATAATGGGAGAACCTGTTTTTCCTTTTCTCTGCACAAGGGAAACTGCAAAACAGCGATAAATGCTAGAGTAGTTAAGCTTTCACCCTCACTGAAAGGAGGTTAAACTACCAGACCAAGTGATGCAATGAACCTTTTGTATATGTAACCATCCTAGGTAAAAAGGAAACGGCCGACCTCTTTTCAGTGGTCTGTGGGGACAGGACAAGGGGCAAAGGTCACAAGTTGGACCACAAGAAATTCTGCACCAGTGTGTGAAAGAACTTCATGGTGAGGGTGACAGAGCACCTGGACAGGCTGCCCAGGGGGATTGTGGAGTCTCCTTCTCCGGAGACATCCAAGACCTGTCTGGACGCTGACCTGTGTAACCTGCGCTAGGGAACCTGCTTTGGCAAGGGGGTGGACTCAATGATCTCTTGAGGTCCCTTCCAACATCTACAACTCTGTGATTCCTATTAACCTAAGCTGAAAATAAATCCATACCAAACACGACTCTTTCTGAAGGTGTATGCTTACGCAAACAGCATACCAATACATACTCTAGCGTATGCTGCGCTGCCGTAGAACACGTTCAAAGCAACAGACAAGGCCCTCGTGTTTGAACCAAATGCTGACCTTCCACAAAAGTCGCTCCCTCAGTGACATAGTCCAGCAGCTGGTCGAAGATGGCAGTGATTGTCTTTTTAGCCAGCACAAAGTGCTTCAGGGGAGAGACGGTAGCTTCTGCCATCGTGGAACTGCAACGCAAGTTAGACAGAAGTCACCAAACGGCTCCGCACCCACACGATGGGGACAGCCTTAGGCTTCTCACCCGCTCGTCTGAAAGGCCCAAAGCCGCAGAGACCCGGAGCTCCCCCTATACACCTCGCTTATGCCGGTTCTGTCACCCCGACCAGCTCTCACCTCACCACGCGGGCGGACAGCGACTCAGGGCGCCGGGGGACGGGTCCACAGCCGGCGCGGTGCGGTCCGCTCTGGAAACACGAGCCTTCCTCCCCATAAACCGCGGCTCGCAACCGCCCCACCGCCTGGAGGTCAGCGCCGGCCCCGCGGCCGAGCGGGGGCGGGCCCTACTTCGCCACCATGCGGGGGAGGTGCTTCAGGACACGCCGAAGAGCCGAGGCCTCAGAAGCGCCGGGCGGGTCGAGGCCCTTCCCGCCCCCGGCCGGTTACAGAGCCCCTGCTCGCTCCGCCGTTACCCGGCAACCGCCGCGCCGCTGCTGGGGCCTTTCCACTCCGCCGCCTCCTCCAGGACCGCCGCAACCGGGACGGGCAGACATCACTTCCGCTTCCGCCCGTCGTCACTCCGGTCCCGGCCCTGCCTGAGGTCGCGCTGGGGCGGGGCACCGCCATCTTCAGCCAGGGCAGAGGAGGGGCCGTGGAGCGGCAACGGCCGCCGAAATGGAGCCGAGTCGCGGCTCTAGGCGGGGGGTAGGGATGGAGTCAGGCGAAGGGCCCGGGAACCGCCGGACACATGCCTGGCGGAGAGCGCTTTGGAGGGGGAAGGCACTGGCCCGAAACGGGCGGCTTCTCGCCCCGAGCGTTATCCCGGGAGCCGGGGCACAGGCGGCGAGGCGCGACCCGGGGCTCGGGCGTGGCTCAGCGCGGAGCGCCAAGTAAAGCTGCCAGCGAGAGCCTGAAGCGCAGCCATCACGTACACCCTTCGCCCGGGAGCGTGAGAACATGAGAACCAGCCCGAGCGGCGGAAATCAATGACACGAAGCAGCCCGGAACACACGGGGTTGGAGAACTGGCCATTGTCTGTATTTGAGGTTCTTGCAATAACTGGTGGAATTTACACGTGTTTTGATGTCAACAGAGTCCTTCGTATAAAAGGGTTCTTTTGTTCAGTCACAAACATCAGCAGGGAAGGTGAAACACATGACAAACATCTAAAGGGTCAAAAGAAAACTGAGTACGCATTACTTCCAAATACCCACCGCCTCTCTCACAACTGGGTAACAGTGAGAGCACTGCTCCTGAAACAAACTCTGCAGAGCACCTCAATTCCACACGCTGAGTATCTCCCCGACAGAAATACTACTGATTTACTCAGAATTGGGACGATGCATCTCTCACTCAAGCCTGAGATGAATTGCTCATGCTACAGGGCTATGGACTGCTGAAGCCTCCACAGGGCCAGACCAGCTGCATTCTCATGCTCTTGGTTCACCTCACCGCAGCAATGTCCAAGCACTGACCTTCCACTTACGAGGCTTCATGTAAATACACCAAACCTGTCTTCCCTTCCACAGGAATACCACGGTGCCCTCGGCATAACAGTCATTCCTTTCACCCTTCCAACTGCTGGACAGACTCATTACCTGTTTTTCTACCACTACTTAGTATCAGTCTTTTTTTAGCATGCTGATCATGTGGAAGCTGATACCCTACTTGTGTTCCCACCAAGATAAAGTGAGACCAGTCACTCCTGTAACATTTCTATTTACTTTCTGGTAGACACTAAAAAGAAAATACTAACTTCAGTCCCTTATTTATAAAACCCAACCACAGACAAACTTGACTAAGTTTCCCAATTAGCCACCACAGGGTGCATTTTAGTTAGGAATGATTTGGCTTTGCAACATTCCTTTGGTGGACTCCTTCCACTCTCTGTTCAGAGATCAGAAGTAACAACTCACAGCTAGGCATGGAACTTACTCAGGAGTCAGTGAGGAAGTTTTCTCTATCACAGGGCTCACACTTTTACACAAAGCCCACCTTTACTGTATGGGACACAACACTGGCCTACATGAGCGTGCACACTTCTTAAGCCCGCTTATTTATTTTGGAATTTTTTTTAATAACTTTTCTTAACTTCTTGTCACTGTCCCTGGAGCAGCTCCCCACCCTGGATTATATCCTTACAAACAAAATTAGCTTTCCATATATAAAATAATTCTCATTAGTGCTTTGTTAGCTGTATTACTGCTAGCATTAGTCAGCTGGGATGAATGCGTTCAAAATATGAAATCAGCAATCAGATTACAGACATTGCCATTCTCTGTATGACATACTAATAAAATACAGCCAGGACATCATCAGGTTGCCCTTTTCAATGACTACACAGAGGATTTAGTAGTAAATCAGCACTTCAAAATGACAAAACCAGTCTTGTCTCCTACAAATACATGCAAACCGTTCCATTGTAGACTTTCCAAAATGCTTCTTTAGAACGCAGAACTTCCATCACCTGATTATATTCAGCCACTTTTTATCTTCAGCTTCAAAAGTCAAAAATACAAAGACCCTTGCATGCCTTAAGGCTGATAACAGCAAAACCTCACTGACCGAGAAATGTTTTATACATTAATTATCTCTATACAAAGCTTGCATTAGACAATCTTACATTACAAATTTACAATCAATGCACAAAGAAATGTAAACTCCACCACTAATTTATGGGTAATTTTACCCTGGTAACTAGCACAACCAAAATGACCTCACACTTACTTAGTATCTGTCCAAATATGCACTCAAAGACGTACAGCTACTGAATGAATTGTAAAAATTCACTTCTAGACTGTAATGGCAGGACGGCACTATCTAATCTGAACAAATGTGTGAAATCATTTTAAAGTGATTAGTTAATAAAACTTTGTACTGTACCAGTGTTTTTAGCCAGTATATAAAAGTTTAAAATTTATAAATATACAGAATAGAATTATAAACTAATAAAAGCTCACTCTAAATGAGGTTGATGACATACATAATTTCAATGAGCGCTAAATGCAGGGCTTAGGTATGGAATTCACACTCTGCACTCTCAACTAGATCACTTTGCAGATTCCCTTACATTTACTCCTGAAAAACAACTCAATCTACACAATAGCCACATGTGTCTCCTTGGTAGAGGAGACAAAAAAATCACATGGGAGGCCTCTAGTAAATGTGTGGAAGACAGCACTGTTGAACAGTCTCACAGACATTAGAAATCAAACACTGAACAAAGAAAGTGAGCAATGTGGCCAGAGAGGCACCCCAAGAGAAAAAAGGGAGACTTAAAAAAAGCTTATCCAGAGAATGAAATGGGAAATACAGGCTGGTATGTGAATTTGGAGACATCCAGGCAAAGTAATTTTTGGAACACCCTTATCTTTGGCAGGCTGGTGCAAATTGCTAAACCTCAGCACAATGATCTGCTGCCACTGAGGGTAACACTAGCTGGATATGCAGCTGATAGCAGTATGGGGTTACCTAGCATGGAACTAGGTGCTGGCTTTCTCTTTGTCCCTTTTGGAACTGGTCCTGTATGCAGCATGTGGAATGACTGGCAGAACTGTGCTCACAATGTGCACCTATCCCCACTGTCCCTCCCCTCGAAATCTGATCCTTCAAACTGCCATTTTTCCTACTGAAACCCCTAGGTAAGGAAATTCACGACAGCAAGTTGTTACACGTGCTTTGCTGACAGAAAGATGAAAACATTAGAATGGTACAACTGCTGTTAAAATTGTATTTAATATCACACTGCTGTGACTGGAAATTAACTCCAGTTCTAACAAACTGATTACAGGGACGGAAAGTAATCAGGCTGTCTCATGTATCTGAAGGTGACTTAAAAGATCTTTTTCATTTCCAAACCTCATTAAACAATCGGTACATTTATGAGGCAAATCTGCTGAATGCCTGAAATCCAAATGAGTTTTAAGGTCTTCGATCTGTCCCGTCGAATATTCACAGTACTGACACAAATAAATCCCTTCAGATAAATGAGAGCTTAAATGCTTGCAATATTCCAACATACCTGAAAAGCCCTTTCCACAGTCATCACAAACATGTGGGAATATTTTGGTGTGTTCGATAGCTACGTGCCTGTTGACATTCGTATGCAGCCTGCTCCTAAAGCCACACACTTGGCATACAAAGAAGTTTTTGCATTTGTCAAAACTGATTTTGTTTATGAGGCTGTACTGTCCACGCTCCTTGTTATGGTAGCTGTCACTCAGCTCTATCAGTCGACAGGCGTGTTCGTTCACCACATGGCTATGCAGATCTTCCGGATCGTTTGTTTCATGCTCGCAGAACTGACACAAGTACTGCTCATCACAGCTATGTTCCTGGAAGTGCAGGTACAACTCACTGCTCGAGGAGAACTGCATATCACACTGCTCACACCAATAAAGGTGATCATTGAAGTGAGTGTCTGCTATGTGCTGACTCAGATTCTCAAATATCACTGTTTTGTAATCGCAGTATTTACAGATGTAGGGATCCTCCTCGTGTAGTTTTACATGTTCGATGAGCTGCACTTTACTGGAGAAGCTTTCTTTACAAACTTTACAGACGTGAGTGTCTGCACACGTCTTGTGCTTCAGGATCATGTGCTGCTTTAAATCAGAAAAGTACTTGCTGTTAAACTCACAGAGCTCACACTTGTATAAGCCACTGCTGTTGGCTCTCAGCAAGGGCCATTTCTGTTGAGCTGTGATATTCAAAGCCTGGTTCTTCTCAAAGATTTTACAGGTTTCCAGAGGGATTTCCTCTAGGTCCTCAGCTTCTAGCTTCTCAGGTGACACAGTCTGTGTTTCTATATCGTGAACTTCTACAGCATTCACTTCTGTTGTAGAAATTTCTACTGTTTGAATATCTAGAGGTTTCTCTTCTTCTGTAGGACTGTCACTGAATATTGGTGAATCACATAAGTCTCTGCACATTCCATTATTTGTACCTTTATCTGCAGGGGGAGAGAGATAATAAAAGCAAAAGGTTAAAAAGCCCTGCAAAACACCTGCATCCATATTTAACTTCTCAGTTAGCTGTAGCGGCTTACAAATGCAAAAAGCAGTTATTTTTCCCCAGCCTATGGGGGTGGGAACGTTAGTTTTACGTTTAGCTAACAAACAAATAATGTAAACTACAAATCTTTCGTCTCTTCCGGCAAGGCAAAAAGTTACATTAAAAGGCAGCTGCTAAGCTCTCCAACACTTCAGTGGTAAATACGCATCTGCTTTTACCTTTATCCTTCTTTTTATGGTCTGTATAGTGCAACCCCACGGCGTTTGCATGTGGCCCACTCCAGTGAGAAGTCCCAGCATGCACTGGACTCCCATCATCATCTGTGTCCTGGCTCTGCACAGGACTGTGGAATCTACCTGCAAAGATAAGAGAGAGATTTTCTTGTCATCATTTGTCTATACTAGTATGACTTGGATTCTTTAACTACAGATCTTGTTTACTATTTATTTATTCTAGTTGCATAAATGTATATACTAATTGCTTCATTACCTACATTATAGAAAGTAACAATGAATACCTCAAATCATTTCCATGCATAAGAAAAACAACAAAGGGTGGCAACTCTTGTCTTTAAAAATCTCAACAAAAACCAGTAACTTGATTATACTGCAAAGAAAAATTTAAATCCTTAAGTGAAACTCTACATTTGAGAACCGAATCTTAAATATTTCTGGACTTCACATTTTAAAATGTAAAACTTTGTAAGAATTCTGGAGACTTGCTGCCTGATTTGAGAAAAAAAAAAAAATCCACCCTCGTGTTTTCGATTACAAAGACTAAACAACCTTCCGTCAGTCTAAGGCAGAGCAAATCACATGCTCACAAGTCACTTGCTATGCATTTTGTATTCTATTTAATTCTGTGAATATGGGCACAACAACTAAATAACTGCAGTTCAAGACCCCAAAACACACACTCACCTCTGTTTTCAGAAAACCTTATATCCGGCTGTTTCATAGAACAGACGCTGTAGCAGTGGTCAGAAAAAATCCCGCTGTTGTCTATGTATTTGGTTGCACCTGAAGAATCTAAAGTTAAAAAAAATTTACACTAAACACACTGACAGAGTTACATATGTATTTCACCTTCACCAAAATTCTCCTCACCAGCTGCATTTTTACTTATTGTGTGAATTCTGCGCTGACCCAACAACGTTCATGTTGTGATTTACAACTATCAGCTGCCTTACTGATGTTTGAAGTGTCAGATACAGTCATTATCAAACTCTACTGCGACTGCAGACAATGACAGGAACACAGTTCAGTCAGTGCTGAACACTTCTGGACACCTCCATCCCAACCTTTACAAAGCTCCTCCCATTTTGCTAGAAGTATCTTCATTTTGTATCCTGAGCAAGGTTCCCCGTTTCTGGGGAGAATTGTTCAGATGCACTGACTGAAAGTGGCTTACCAGCAGAGCACACACTGTGGGGGCTCAATCCATTCACGCCAAGATTTCTTACCCTACTGATTGCCCCTTTATTAGCCCATGTGGTCCCTTTTCTTAAAATAATTATTCTGAGAAAAGAAATAAACTCTAGACTGACCTGAATATCGAGATGGATGAAGAGTCTTCCTTTTCCTCTTTTTAGGATGTTCATTCATTTTGAATAATCTAAATTATAAAGTGAAAGCATTCAAAAATTAGACTTGATCTAATTGATCTTTTATGACTTTATGAAACAAAGCAAACATTTTGAAAAGCAGCCCACTGAATACAAGAGGGTTTTTTCTGACACCCGTTTCTTGCCCTCTTCCCTCCACACAACTCCTGGAATCCAATTTTGTATTCCTGCCCTGGAACAAAAGAAGACTCACTGAAAAGATAGAGCGGTCGAGACTCCAATCCTTAGCATAACCTTCAAGGCAGTTCTCCAGCACCCTGTTGTCTTTTGTCAGAGGCCAAATATTCTGAGGCAGAGTCTTTCAGTTAATGCTTCAATGTTGCAAATACAAAACCCATGTTCTCTTACCAAAAATCCTAGACTCTCCAGTATCAGCAAACAGAGCAGCTAAGAAGCTGATGGCTGCACAGCATCCAAAAGTAGTGAAGACATTAGCTTGAGCAGGTTTTCATCTGTGGATTGATAGCATTTTAAAGTACTTTAAAACCTGAACACAAAATAAACAAAACAGTCAAATATGTAAATACTACAAAGAAAGAAGTTACGAAAACTGAAGCTAGAAAACAGCACACAAATTGGTATTAACTTTGGTTTAGAGCATTAATATTAATGAGGTAGATGCATCAGAGCATGTCTTTTCCTCTTGACCCAAGTTAACTGGCTTTTACAAAACTCGCAGCTCCTGACAACAGAATATCATTTGGAGACTCCACCAAAAAGGCTTGAGCTGTGAACCGGCCCAGAGTTCAGAGAAGAAAGGGCTGCAAACATGTGTTCTGATGTGGGTTAGCATAGCACCAGAGTACCTCTGGGCCCAGGATCCCCTAAAGGCAACGCCACCCACCAGAGGTGAAAGCACAAAAAAGACCCCTCATCAAGTAAACGCTGCTCTTAGAATACGAAAGGATTTGTCTCAATTAAAAGTATTTTTAAGGGGACAATTACACGAGTTTAATGTTAAACCATAATCTAGAAACCTCCGATGCCCTCATCGCTTCTCCTGACTGCGAGGGAGGCACCTCAGCACGCTGCTATAACCACGTTTATCCAGGTTATCGCGGCTCGCCCAACCTTTTCCCCAAGGGCCGGCCCACGGCAGCAACGCCTGTTATTCTTCCCCAGCGCCTTTCCCCGGTACATCGTTCCCCTCCCCGCTGCGTGCCGCCGGGAAAGGCTCTCGAAAGCCCTAAAAACTGCGATCCCGCTCAGATTCCAGCCCCCGTCCCGCCAGGGCACCCCCCGCCGGGCCGCGCGCCCGCGGGGCGGCG
>VXBZ01003303.1:0-23436 GCA_013399135.1 Heliornis fulica
GATTCTATGATTCTATAATAGAGTCCTTCCGTATTCAGAAGATGGCGTTGTATTAGAAGTGAACTTGTGCCTCTAAGTCCTCAAAGCCTTCCTCTCCTCTTTTCCATTTTTAGGTCAGATGATTCAGGTCTTCCTCAGTGTTTTTAACCTTTCACCACTTGATTGAGCTGCTGAGGGGACAGCAGTGCTTTGAGGCCATCACTGAAATAACTACCGTGTCTGCTAGGATAATTGTTTCGCTACCTGCTGTGGTGCTTCCTCTCACTTTTTCAGCCCTTTGTTACTTCCCATTTCTCCATATCACTCAGGTAGCACCCTAGTAAACATTCTTCTTTAGTTTTTCTTCCACCTCTTGCACTTTCCCTCTTGGAAGGGGATGCATGAGAGGGAGGAAAAAGAAAAAAGCCTGTAGCTGGTCTGTGTACCAGCTTTTCACTGAAATGTAGGCTTAACTGCTGGCAGCAGAGGAAAAAAACAGAGCACTGGTGCTTCCCATTCTCATTTGATCAGAAATGTCCATAGCTTGATGGATGCCACAGCCTTTTTTTTGTTTCCCAAATAATAAAATGAGTGTATGCTTCTATTTACATCATGTTTAAAATGTTAGAAAGAGTTTCTGGGGCACTTGCAGACTGCCCTACCAGGTAGGTATTTATGATAGATGTAAAAACATTCATAGGAGTGTAAAAGAGTGTGTAGATCAGAAGTGGGTAGTGGGACTATTTGGAGACAGTGGTAGAGGAGAGCTGGCAGAATGTATTTAAAAATACAGAAAGATGGCATGAGTTTTGTGCAGGACAGAAACTGCATAGAGCAGACCTGAAACAACTTCTGTGTTGGAGAAGCAGGGCCTAAGTTCTGATTTTAAAACGGCTTTACATCTTTACAGAGACCAGATATTTTATTCTGGTTTGAACAGAATACATCTGTCAAAGGCAGCAGAGTATGAGTGATGTACAGCAATGTAAATGAAGGCTGAATTTGTCCCTTCCTCTGTGCTTTTTAGCCATGTGGTAATCTTTCCATAAATCGGGTACTTGAAAGGTTTTGTTTCTTGTTTTTACCAATCAGATAATATAAAATGCAAATCACCCAAGCTTCTGTTCTATTAAGCAAGCAGAACACCCCCTCTAAATCCCCTTGGTCACATCAGCCCCCTTTTCCCCCCTTTTGAAATCAAGATAGCAAGAATGACAAGCCGACTAAACCAGCGGAGGCTTTTTTGATCTCCTCCCTTTCTTACTCTGACCTGCACTTTGCTTTCGTTATAAAGTGAACATAGAAATTACCCTGTGGGAGTGGTGAAACTGCAGCAGAGAAACAAAAACTATTTGGATTCATCTCAAAGCTATTCATTCGCTTGCTCTTCTTTTTATTAACGGCTCCAAGCGTGCAGTTTGTCATGTTCTGACTGCGTGTCTTTCAGCGGGAATGGAGGTAATTCTCTGTGTGTTTCTTTCCTTTTAATAGGGGTTAAATTTTATGAGAGAAAGTGCTTATATTTATATGATGATACATGATTTTAACTGCTCTAAATGCATATACAGCTGCCTGATGGGCACGTTGCTGTTGATCTCGGTGAGCTCCTTTTCCAGGAACTTTTGAGTTAGGGGAATGGGGTTTTCGATTCAGATCCAGGCTACACAGGTGAAAATCACAGCTCTCTCCACAGGAGGTTGCAGAGCTGCTTCCAGCAGACATCAGCATGCTTGCAGCCAAAATTTAATATATAATAGGTTTTTGTTTTAATCATCTGCATATACCCAGAGGAACATCTCTGTGCTGTTGGTATCACCAGCACTTCTTGTGTTCGGGAAAGTACATTACTGTAAACCGATGACCGAGCTCTTGCGGCTGTTTTCTCTGGCAGGGTAAGATTATTTTTAGTAAGTCATTTCAGAAGTGTTAAGACATCCTGGTGCTTTTATTGTTAATTTGCTGCAAATTAAAAATGCCAGGTTGGCAGCACTGTATTCCCAGCTGTTTGTTCTCGCAGAGTGTTCCTGGTCCCTGGCTGCAAGTGCAGGTTGTTAAAGAGTTACGAGACCAGCGGTGTGTTAGCGGCAAAGGACAGTTTTGTTTGGCTGGTGGCTGGAGCAGCAGTGTGACAAACACCTCTTAAATATCACAGGGTAACTTTGTGCTCCTAAATGCCTTTTCCAGGTATTTGCATGAGGGGAGGAAGGAAGGACAAACGGAAATCCTTTATATTCTGCTAATATTACCGTAGCCGCTTTGGGAACCCTTCCAGAAATGTGTTGCTGGGTGTATTCCCGTATCCCTCACGTGAAATACTCCTGGCAGTACTAGCAAGTGTTCAGCCTTGCTTGTACAGCACAGACAGGCTGTGTCTGCAAGGGGCAAGAGGAAGCAGTGGCACTGTGGGAAAGGGCAAGGTAAATGAGTTTGAAAGAGGCATCAGGAAAGAAGGACCTTCTGTTTGTCTGTTCTGGTTTTTCACTTGGCTTGATTTGGTTTTGGTTGTTTAGGGTTTTTTTTTAAATATTGCTAGATGCTTTAAAATAGGAATTCTTCCAAGTAATATATGTTAAGTATGGTTTCTAATGTTTCCAGCCGTAAAAACTAACACAAAATCATTCCATTTGTCTCTGAAAATGTATATGCTTCTGAAGTGGTCAGTGAAAGCTGTGTTTGTCAGTCTGAGTACTTTCAAGAATAACATTCAGCTGTATTGAGCAGTTTTACATCAGAACCTTTAAGTTAAAATGACAGCTCTCTGCCTGTGATCTTGGGTATGTCATTACATTCTCCACTGCAATTTCACATCTGGAAAATTAGGATCAATAATATCTACTTCTCTCTTCTTTCTTCATGTTACACGAGTGAAACTGAACTCATTCCTTACTCCTGTGATAGGAATTCTTCCAAGTGACTGTAAAAATTTGATAATCAATATATATTTAGATAAAACTAACAGTTAAACTGTACTTCTGTAGCATCCCATGCCAATACTCCCCTTGCTTCTGGTGAGTTGTCTGTTAGAGCCTAAAAATAGGTTTGTTGAAGAACAGGGTGAGTTTACATGCAGGGTAGTCATTAACTTCTGCTAAATAGGTCCTATTTGTTGACAATTGTGCAGTAATACATCACTGTATATTCTTGCATTTCTGCTGTTAGATTAATTCAGAAAATCCATTTAAATGAGCAGCAAATTTGTCTGATGTCAGCAGGACTCGTGCCATCTTCAGTGACCAGCCCAAGATGAAAAATCTCAGAAAAGGATTTGCTGTTGTGAATCACTGGTGTTCAGTGATTAACTGCACATATTTTATTTCTTTGGTTTTAAGTCTCTGGACCTAAACAACTTAGTTATATAAAGGCCAACCTACATTTACTAAGCATAAGAGGCTGACGAAGTCGAGACGCAGCAGTGTACTGTAGGTAAACAAGGTCACACTGTCTCTTCTGACTCTATTTCAGTCAGGTTTTTTAAGTGGTCAATGAATTGCTTTTCAAATATTTGTGTTTTCTCCATCAGTTTCCAAGTGATTGGGGAAAGATTAGCCTCATGTATGCTGAAAACGTGGACATCAGAAGATCAGGCAGAGTTTTCCATTCAGTGTTTCTCCCTGGCTTGCTAGGTCATGCCTGGTACATACTTTGTGTGCCTGCTGTCAGTAAAATGAGGTTGGTGTTTGGAATTGTTCAGAAATTCTTTAGAGGTTCTAAACCCTGATGAAAACACGATAGAATTGTCTGTAAAAATTTATGCCAGTGTTTTAGACCAGCTTTTGTATGTGAACTAAAATTTTGCAGTAGTGAGATGCACATACACACAACTAAAGAACCTGCCTCTTTTTTTGTCTGGTCTTTCAACTCTTTAACCACAACACACATCAAAGTATTACCAAAAGACTGAGCATAGGAATTTGTATTTGGAGAGCATTATCCATAGATTACTTGATGTTTGTTCTAGTCTTCCCTATTTTCAGGTTCTGAAACACTTCTGTAACTTTTTTTCACTTACATCCTTGTTCTGAATCAAAGCCATTATGAAAACCGAAATTATTTTGAATTCTTTAATGAAAACTTCGAAAATTTCCTCCAACTTTAACAAAACCCAACTGCTGCACCCATTTCTTTTTTTTTTCTTTTTCCCTAAAGTGCAAAACACAGCAAAGGAAGATAAATAGGAGCTGGCATGTTTCTTCTTGTGCAGTTTTATTGGTGTGCATGTTTGTTCGTTTGTCTGCTAGCTTGTAGAATTCCATGATTGTACGTAGTGGTTTGCGGTTCGGTTTGGAGTTGTGAGACTTTTCTGATTTTCACATTTTAACCATTTAACCATATTTAAATGCAAGAGAAACAGTGTGGCAGAAGGGCCACAGTTGTTGGTTGGAGTTTGTTTGGTTTTTTTCCAATGGACATGAGATGTTCTGGTGTTCAGTGTTGCTGCTTTAAGCTTTAAAGAGGTTTTTTGATGGATTTTTTTTAAGCAAATTTTAATTTTCTTGTATTTCAGAGGCACAATGATTTGTATTTGCATGCCCTGCTGTCAGACCATTTGTTAGCAAGCTTTTGACAGACATATCCCAAGATGAGTATTTGATTCACAGCTCTGAGAAGAGCCCTTGCTGTGTTTTATGCATATTGGGAGTCGCTGCTTTGAAGCGTTGACCCTTTACCTGCAGTTACATCGTTACACACTTTGTCTTTCTCATGCTTTGCTCTAATTGAGGAGAGGTTGGTCTCTGTCCTGAGCACATCAAACTTGGTTTGATAGACCTGTGTGACTGCTGGAACATCGATTTGAGCTCGGTGACATATTGACAGCTGTATTTTCTTCTAAAAAGCGGCGCTGCGTGTTGTGCGTGCTGCGATGACAGTACCGCTCTGAAGCAAGAGGTCACATTGATCTACACTGGATTTCACCAGTACTGAGATTTTTACTGAGGTCAGTAATGAACTCAAACAACCTTTCCAGCATTTGCTTTTCCTATTAAGGGTGCCAGCGGAGGAGCTGGGAACGGCCTCCTGGAGTTTTCAGGGAAACTCATTGTTCGTGTAAACCCTGAGAAGGAATTTCCCTGCCTTCGTGGCCTGCTAGGTATGCAGTGAACCATGGAGTTTGCTTTAGCTACATACCATCTGCATTTTATTTTTGTTTACTGACTTTCCACTCATGCACGTACTTCTCTAGAGTAGTGGTGTATTGTTGGATATTCCACCTTTGTCAACAGCCTGGCTTTTGCTGCTCTGAGTGGTTATGTGGGTTATTGGTGTTTGGAACAGAGCTAGCCATGGAAAAAAAAATGGAATTGGTGGAAATTCTACCTGTATTGTCTCTCCAGGAGAATGAGCATTGAATGCTTTGATTGTTTTAGGGCTGCTGCTGTTTGGCTTGCATGCTGCTATGTACTTTGTACTCAACGTAGCACTGTGTGCTAGGACCTGCAGTTCCTGGAGCACATTGCTCTCAGGAGGACAAAAGTGGCTTCTTTTTTTTTCTCCATCGGCATATGCTTGCACTTTTTTGTGCTTGCATTTTTTTTTGGTATTACTACTTCACCCCACCCCTCACCACCCCTCTTCTCTGAACAGCCAGGTTCTTGCTTGCTGGAAGAACTCTTTCTTCCTGAGCTGATCCTAGCCTTAAACACCACCATTCCCATGAAGATCTAAAGCTGATAGGCTACAAAAATAACCCCAGTCTTCAGGATGCCAACAGGAGTTTTCTGCTGTTGGAGCTGACACGGTCTGGTGCATAGTCAGGTCTGTGACGTCTGTGAACAGGCTCTGTGGTGACGACCTTACTGTGGCCACGTACCAGAACAGGGCTGTTGACTCTGGACTACACAACCCTGATGCTGGAGGCTCTGTAAAGTGCTGTGCAAAGGCACGCAACCAAACCCTCCAGGCTGAGGTGCTCTGTTAGAGGAACATGACCACGTTGTGTTGGGACCCAGGCTGGACCTGTGCCTTTCTGCCGTGCCGTGGCCAAGCTCATAAAACCACCCAAAGATGCCAGGAGCTGCCTTTGCAAAGAATACTATTGTTATTGATAGTTTTTCATTAACCAGGTTCCCCCAGCTTCCTGTTATCAGACATATTTGAAAGTTGACTGTGTTACATTGTAGGAGAGTTCCCTTCTCCTGTTTTTATGGTCCAGAAGTTAAAGATTTTCTTTTGAGGTAGCATTAAGCTGAGTACTCGGTGTTACTTGAAACCCAAATGTTGAGACCCAGATTCTTTGGAGCCTGTAGTGTCATTCCAGCCAAGATCTGTGGTACCATACAGTGGTTTGGGTTGGGAGGGACCGGAAAGATCGAGTCCAACCCCACTCAGCTTCTTCAGACCTAGGTGATACTGTGCAACTGGTTAATGTTCACTGAACGAAATTCCCTTTTTCTGTAGGGAATCTGCACCCAACAGCAATGTGATGATAAGGCCTGGATGACCACATTTAGTAAAACAGTCTCCTACCAAGAGTTCTTGCTGTTAGGTAAATCAAAACATGTTATTCAGAGGGTGACTCATGGAAAACTAAGTAAAAGTTTTATAATCGGATCTGCTGCAAGTGCTAAATAGCACATCACTATAAAATCGTTAAAACCTCCTTATATAAATTGTTTATGTGCTGCTGATCCTTTCTTACAATGAAAAGAGCATTCTGTGGGTTTTTAATACAGGAAATGTGTATGATCATTGAGTTACCTATGCATTTCTGACTTTGGGCTAATGGTTCATTTGAATCTGCTGCCTGTTCTGAAACCTGAAGATCCTGCCTGAACCCAACTGGAAGATTCTCATGTGGAACACTCCTCAAATCCTCTATCATGGCTGCAGAGTAATCTGGATTACAGACTCTGCAAGGGAAAGAAGTTACACAAAGTGTGTCTTTGCTGTCAATCCTTCCAGGGTGAAATTCTGTCCATCCTTGCAGAGCACAGTACCTGTATCCCCAAAATGACAGTGTAATGCTGTGTGACCCTCTCCTCTTGTATTTGCATACCTTCTCAGTCCTGAATCTTTGTTCAGCCTTTATTTGCCATGGAGAGCAGCTGACACAAGCCAAAAGAGCTATGGAGAGTTCTGGATGAGATACCCAACCTGTTCCATAGTACTGGGAATGAAAATGCTGGACTCAGTTGGAAAAACTTAACCAAAGAGTTTAAGACCTGTCTCCTTGCATACAGATTCTAAAAAGGACTAACTTTGAAAAGATCCCCAACTTTAGGAAACACAAAGTAAATTAACTGAGCTAACTCTTTATAAGCTACCACTGCATCGTACATGTAAGTTGTGGAGCACTGGAACAGGTTGCCCAGAGAGGTGGTAGATGCACCATCCCTAGAGACGTTCGAGTCCAGGTTGGCTGAGGCCCTGAGCAACCTGATCTAGTTGGGGGTGTCCCTGCTTCTTGCAGGGGAGTTGGACTAGATGACCTCTGGGAGTCCCTTCCAACTCTAGCCATTCTATGATTATATGATTCTAAGTGTGTGGGCTGGAGGATGCTAAACTGAAGTTGCATGAAAATAGATTTAGGGCTGACCAATGTGTGCTGTAACCCTGGGGAATACAGTGACTTGCTGAGGGCAGTGTGCTTGGGAGGAAGTACATAGTCAGATTTTCCCTCAGACACTGAAATGTGAATAGTAAATAAAGAACATGCTGCCTTTTGGGGTGACCTTGCTTTAGTAGTATGCTCCTCTGGTTGCTCCATATCCTTACTCTTCTTAAAAAGGAATTAAAGGGGAAATAAATGTGGTATCACTGTGCCAGGGTGAGTTTTCTTATATTCATGTGTGCATAAATGGTATTATGAAATGGAACAAGTGGGGCATAGGGAATTTCCAGATCCCAAGATGAAAATAATTTCAGAGAAGTATAGACAAGTTTGAAGCATTACCAGTATAAATGAAAGCTGCTTAGGTCCTTTTCTGCTGCCACCCAGTTCTGTACCACTTGGCAGCAGAGCTGTGTTACTTTCTTTCATGAGACCCAAAAAACATGAACAAGCCTGCATGGATTTTATAACATGATACTTGCATCATGGGATCATAGAATAATTTAGGTTGGAAGGGACCTCAGGAGGTACTGAGTCCAACCTCCTACCGAGTAGGATCAGCTATCTCAACCATTTACCTGGAAACATCGCTACAAATAAAATGTTAAAAGTGGTTGTGATAATATAGTTGTTGTAGTGAAACAAAGCCTGGCAGGATACAGGCTGGCAGTCAGCGCTGTGAAAACTGTTCAGTCCCAGTTGTCACTTAAATACATATTTTCCAAAAGCAAGTTTGGGTGATTGAGCCTCCCGTTAGCCTCTCTGCCTCTGACACACAAATAATTTATTTAAACTTATCATGTGTTGATTTTGAGCACTTCCTAAATATGCCTTTAACTAGTAAAGTCAGTTCACTGATGGTCAAGGAGGCTGATGGTGTGAGACTGCTGCATTTGAATGACCATTTTAGCCTTGGACTGTGTTTTGCCCGTTGGTTTTCAGCATCAGTAGGTATCATTAATGAGCCTTGTTGGGAAACAAATGGACTTAAATGTATTTTTAATGGCCTTTTTTTAACCTTCAAGTATGATGGTGATGCAGAGTACTTGGTCTAGGCAAGGTTGTAGGACAGGCTTGTTTTCTGTCACTGCCCTCTTCTGGACAGACAGGCACAGTAGCTCATCTGGCCACATCTGTATTTCACAGAATCACAGAATGTCAGGAGTTGGACGTACCTTGAAAGTCATTGAGTCCAACCCTCCTGCCTGAGCAGGATCATCTAGAGTAGATCACACAGGAACGTGTCCAGATTGGTCTTGAATGTCTCCAGAGAAGGAGCCTCCACCACCCCTCTGGGCAGCCAGTTCCAGTGCTCTGTCAACCCTCACAGGGAAAAAGTTCCTCCTTATATTAAGATAGAACTTTCTATGTTCCAGTTTGGAACGATTTCCCCTTGTTCTATCACTGGCCATCACTGAGAAGAGCCTGGATCCATCCTCCTGACACTCACCCTTTACATACTTACAAACATTATTGAGGTCAGCCCTAGGTCTCCTCTCTGTACTCCCTTCATAACCTCTCTCTTTCTGGTTGTTTTTCTGGGAATCATGCAGCTGCTGAAGGGGATGGCCCCATCTTTATCCTTAACACAGGCTTGGGCCCTATGCTGGGGCAGGATCCACGCAGTTGGATGTGAGTGCTAGAGTTGGTACTGGAGTGCAAACAGCAGGAGGACACACAAGTTGAAATATTTCAGCAGAGGTTTGGTTTATGCTGGACTCAGCCAGACTGCACTGGAGTTGCTGGAAGCATTCGAGATCCCTTGGTAGGTCCAACTTAGAAAACCATTTTAGGAATGTCAGTAATCCACAGGAAATGTAAGATGTTGTGCATTGGGACCCTTAATTTTTAGTAATGTTTAGCTTTTCAATTTCTCTGTGAATGAAAAGTTGGTAATTCTTTTACTGTTCATTTCATACACCTTTTAAAAAACCTGATTTCTCCACTCCATGTTTAAACACAGTGGGATGACTTCAGAAAGTTTGAGTATTCCTAGTGAAAGACCATTACTGCTGAGTTTAAATGATACTTGAAATGAAAATACTGTCACACGAATGATTGACTTCAGAAAGAAGTAGGAGACTGAATTGTTTCTGTAACAAAATACAACTAAAAAAAAAAGCTGAGGAGGACAGGACAGGAGAGAGTAATTCCTGAGTATCAGCCGAGGCCGGTGGAGAGACGTGGGTACACTTGTTGACGGAAATAAATGCGTGACAAATCTCAGAAATATCCATCAAATCTGAAAGAAGGGGAATTCAGATAAGCCCCTGAAAAGCAGGAAGCTGTGCTTGTTAAAATCGGTTCTTGCCTGTGAGTTGCAGTTCTCGGCACTGCTTGGCACTGCGGCTCGGCCCGGTATTATCTTGGCACGAGCTGGCCTTGACCAGGAAATGGTTTCCTCTGCAGCTTAGTGCTGAGGGGAAGCAGCTTCGCCTCTCTTTGAAGGCATGCCTGAAGAATGGGATATTAAAAACCATTCTGCTCGAACAAGTTCATAAAAAAAGTGTTTAGGTGACAATAAATGTTTTTCAGCTTCACCCTGAGCAGCCTCTTCCTTTGAAGTTATTGGAGCTTCGTTATATGATGTTTGCGTTAGTGGGAGAAGTATCTCGCGCGCGTTTACAAGGCAACTTCTGTTTGAAAAAGTTGAGACTGAAAAGTCTCAGGAGGTGAGACACAAAGTTTATATAAAATGTTGTACATAAAAATGAGGTCCCTGCTCCCAAAACCAGATTTACAAGGTAGCACTCATCATCCCAATGGACTAGGTCTGTATTGCCCTGTGTAATCTCAGTCATTTTTCAGCTTTAATACAATCTTTGTTACTCCTCTTAGTGCAAGCTCAACTGGCAGAATAATTGTGCTTCTCCCTGTCACCCATCACTGGAATGGAGGGAAAGAGAGTAACTAAAACATGGGATTATGTCTTAGTTAAATACAGGAAAAGAGTCCCCCTGAGAGAATGTAAGGTTCTGATCTTACCCTAGTTGTGGTAGGTCACATCAGTAAATACGGGCTGTGAATCGAGGCTTTGTTAAAATGTACTCACAGGAGTTGGTGTAGTTGGACCTCTGATACATATCAGAATTCAGGGAGTGATGAGCAGTGCAGAAGAGACTGAGACTTCTGAGGTGAGAGAAATACACAAGGTTTGGTAGCACCTTTTTTCTTTATTACCCTCCCTTCCCTCCTTTTTTCTTGTTCGCTCTCCCCCTTTCTGCTTTTAATTGTATCTCTTTGCCAGATCTCAAGTTGAGGGAAATGTGTCCTGTCATGGAGTTTCATCAGCAGGACGGTGGTGTTGATGTTGGGTAAGGTTTCAGCAGACAGTACCTCTGATCTTGTGGGAACAGTTGATGGCAAGAGTTGATGGCATCTGGTTTGGTACATAGGTGCAGCGATGGTGGGGCTGGCTGAGGAGTGTCCTGTTGAAGTGATGTAGAAGCAGGTACCTCCCTCATAGGTAGAGCTGCCTCAGTTACTGACCATATAACTGTAACTTCAGAAATGGTGATTAGCCTCCATTTCTTGCAGAATAAATCTCAGGAATTCAGTCCAGAAATGAGACTGAAGGGAAAAAAAACACCACAGGGACACAGGGGTGGGGAAGATGAATTCAGTTTAGCACTGTGTTACTCTCAAACACAAGAGGAGCATGAAAGTGTGTTCTCAGGTACACCAGGACCTAATGGACCCCATGTCCACGTGGCTGCTGGGGATGGGAGTAAAACAACACAGAAGCAGCTTTGACTCTTAACAAAAGGAGATTTGCCAGGGATGTCTCGAACTAAATGAGACCTTCACTTTCTCCTGCATTTGTTCAGAGGGAGGTGTGATAACAGCCATGGCTGTCAGCCATGGGAAATGCTAAATTAGAACTGCAGGTAGATAGATGGTGGGTGAGCAGGTACAAAAGCTGTGATTGCTGACTGTTGGGAAAGCACCCTCTTGCTCTCCAGGTTCAGCAGTGTGATGCCAACCAACTGCAGAGGAGCCACAGTTGGGTGCCAGCGATTCATACCCGTTTTGTGGAGTAGCTTTGAGATCTGGAGATGATATAACTGCTAAGTGTTGTTATGAGTGATTCAGAGCTTCTGGCGCCTGTTTCCATACATGGATCATCAGACTTTCTCTGCCATTTTAAAATAATTGTTTGAATGACCTGAATGTCTTCGAAGTAGCTTGAATTTTTGTTCAGGCGCTGGCTTTAGAAATGAAATCTTTCATCTGATACACTTAAAGTTAATTTTGTTTCTTTAATGGGATTCTCTTTACCCAAATTTACATGATTCAACTTGCAGTCTGTTGGATATATTCTTTTTCCAGTGGTAAATTTGCCCAAGCATCTCCCAGTATGTGTTGAGAAACACGTAGGGAGCTCTGTGTGTGCCATCCGCTTCCACGGGCAGATAAACAGTGAGCGGTTTGTTTGATTGTCGCTCCAACAATACTTGAAAAAGGCTCCGTCCTGCCTGGCTGTCAGTTCTGTTGTTGTACTTTGCTCTTGGTGACATCATTGGTGGCAGCTAAGTGAAGTGTATTAATTGTGTGATGCTCTTTGACCAAGGAGGTTGGCTTTTCCTGGCAGCCAGTCTTAACAGCACTGTTTTTGCAGAAGAAGCTGCTAATCTGCTGTAATAGAGTAATTTAGTTACAAGTATGGTGAGAGTGGAGTGGGTCTGTTTATGTAGATAGAAGATAATGAGAAGAGAATTAAAAGCCATATAAATTACATTTTTGAGGTCTGATTCTGCACCCATAGGCTGTCCCTGGGACACACACTCAGGTGTTACATTGTCACGTTATTTCCACAGAACCAATCCTTTCTGGTCTCTCCAGTTTCTTTGGAAAGCTGTTTATATATGTATATATACCTGCTGAGGAGGATATCAGCAAGGGCAGTGAGGTTAAGGAAAGACTTGCTGCTGACACTTCTACCTTGAAAATAAGGCTGACTGGCCTGGGAGTTCCCTGATAAGGTGTTTTAAGTGAAGTAGTGCTTCAAAGGCCAGAAAAACATCACGAGTTTCAGCTCTTCTCATTAACAGCTACATCCTTGTAATTATCATTGGGATCCATCCTCTTTGCAGCTTTTCTGTACCAGGAGAGCTTAGCCCTTGATGCTGTGCTCTAAATTGCTTCAGCGCTGTGCATCTCATCACCATTTCCCCTTGTTCTATCACTGGCCATCACTGAGAAGAGCCTGGCTCCATCCTCCTGACACTCACCCTTTACATATTTATAGACATGAATGAGATCACCCCTCAGTCTCTTCTTCTCCAAACTGAAGAGACCAAAGTCCCTCAGCCTGTTCTCATAAGGAAGGTGTTCCACTCCCTTAATCATCTTCGTGGCTCTGTGCTGGACTCTCTCAAGGAGTTGTATGTCCTTATGGAACTGAGGGGTTCAGAACTGGACACAATACTTCAGGTGAGGTCTCACCAGGGCAGAGCAGAGGGGGAGAAGGACCTCTCTTGCCCTACTGGCCCACCCCTCTTCTAATACCCCCCAGGATGGCTTTGGCCTTCTTGGCCACAAGGGCACACTGCTGCCTCATGGTCATCCTGCTGTCTACCAGAACCTCCAAGTCCCTCTCACAACAGGCCAGAGCCCAACCTATACTGGTCCCTGGGGTTGTTTCTCCCCAGATATCCTCTTTGCAGCTTTTCTGTACCAGGAGAGCTTAGCCCTTGATGCCGTGCTCTAAATTGCTTCAGCTCTGTGCATCTCATCTTCTGCCCAAAAAGATCTGCTTCCATGCCCATTGTCTTCTCCAGATGTCTAAACCTGAGCCAGTAAACATGGTGTGTGTAACACTGAGGTAGCAATGTGCTGGTGAACCAAAGTGAGAAATCCAGTCCAGAGGTAGTAGTGCACTTTGAACATCTTGCCTTTAACATAAGATTCCTTCTTCATGAACATCCTTTGGTTCAAGTAAAAGAATATTGCAAGATTAAATCCACTTTCTGCTCTTCATGCTACTGTGTTGGCTTTCAAATTATTTACAGGTGAAAACAGATCAGTTGCTTTCCCTTTGCACAATGACCCAAATTCTTAATCTGTACAAGGCCAGTGCTGCAAAACTGAGACTGCAAATTAGAGCAAGAGAATTTTTGAACAGAAAATGTCAAAGGCAATGCTCTTCCACGTGGTTTTCCACTTAAATAAGTAGAGAAAGTCTGCACAATAAGTCATTAGAAAAAAGCTCCCGTTTTCTGTGTCATTTTCCCCAGTAGTTTAAAGCAGTATTTGAGATTTGGTACCACTGATGGGGCTGTGAAGTTCCCAGCTTCCCTTCTGTGAGGGAAAACATCCCAAGTACCTGCCTGGACTACATCAGATGAATGATGTCATGGATGTTGCAGTTCCTTTGCACTGGCTATAAAAGGGTTCCCTGTGACTAGCTCGGATATTGGGGTTTATGCTGCAGGTATTTCAGTAGAAGTGAGATTAATCCCACTTGTCAAGTCTGCTCCTCATTTCCAGTTGGAACCAGTGTACTGGGGGTTTCATTGGTTTAGGAGAAAAATCTAGAACAGAATTCCAAGGAATTTAATTTACAGATACCTATCATTTCTTTTCCCTGGAGGGATTTTGCAGTAGAGTTTGTAATTACACCCAGAAACGAATCGGTCCACTGGAGTACTTCTGGTTCTCGCATAAAAGCAGTCAAAATACATGGATGCACATTTGGAAGAGGCTGAGCATCATCAACTGGAAACCTGCATTTTGGGACAGCCTACAGCCATTCCTTGTGGTAGCTCCAACAGCTGAGCTCAAACTGCAGTAACTGCCATAGTCCCTCAACCTGTTGTCATCGGTGTTGTGTCCTTATAGGAGTAGGACCTGCAGCCAAAGTGAAGGCCCAAGGGAGCAGAAAAGATTCGAGTGAGGCTGTTGCAGCAGTGTGTTTGGAATTAGTTTATCCTGAGCTGTTTGTACACTGAAAACAGAGGCCTTGCTGGAATGTTTCTGCAGGATACTACTGCTGTATGTTGATGTCTCTGCCTCTTTGTTGGCAGAGCCTGGAGACATGAACACAGCAACGTACTCTGGTGCATTTGGAGGAATATGTGCCCAGCCAGCTGATACTATGTAAACATGAATGTGTAAATACATAAACAGTGCCAGACTGATGGGATTGGGAAAGAACAGAATTCCCTAAGAGCAATCCAGGATGGATGGTGCTACCACAAGGTTCCCAGTGCTGTCACAGAAGTGCCTTCTGGTCCTTCAGTGAAGCTGATTATCATGAGGGCAGCTCATGTCTATCTGCCAGTTAGTTCTGAGTGTCTCTACATACTAAATCCTCCATAAGGAAAGGAAAACAATTTTATTTTTCTCTTGCTGCGTGCTGGGGCTGAACTGGCCTTTCCTGGAAAAGGGATAATGGTATTGCTGCTGCCATCTGGACAAGAAGTGCTCTTGTACTTCTGATGTAGTAAAGATGTCCCTGCTTATTGCAGGAACATTGGGCTAGGTGACCTTTAAGCATCCCTTCCAACCTAATACATCCTATGATTCTCTTTACCATTGTCCTTGGGGGGGGTCTATCAACAACATTTTAAATTGACAGTTCCTTTTCCATTGCCATTAGTGCCAGTTCCAAGGACTGAGTCAGGTGTTGAAGTGCTCATGGTAGGTTGTTAATCCTCATCTATTGAAACAGCACACATGGGGAATGTGGGGTGCGGTGCCATGACAAGTACCGTCTCCGAGCGCCCGCGATCGTTACATTGGTGCTGAACCGACTTGTTCTAACTGAATGTTAGCTGGGGCGGATACGTGCTTGTGCTGATGCACTTCTCAAGTGGGTTGAGGTAAATTAAGGAACTGGCAGCAAGAACAAGCAGGAAGCCTAAAGGAAGTGGCGCTGCCAAACGCTGGCATCCCTGCCAAGGCCAGTACACCAGGGCACAGCTCGGTACACTCCAGAACGTGTCCAGCACAAGAGGTGACTTGCCCATGAAGATGACTCAGTGGGTCACGGGCTACTCTGTGTTTGCTGAGCCGCCGCAGGGCATTCGGGTCGGTGGAATGCAAAACCTTGACCCTTCGGAAAAGCTGGGTCTTGTGATGGCAAAACACAATGCTGGGGGTTGGCTGAATCTTCCTCTGTTGTTTGCTTGTGCCCTGAACACTCTCCCTTCATCGGTGTGTGCCAGCGATGTGCTGGGAGTGGTTGTGAATGGTTTTCGGGTCGGAGCTCCAGAGCGTGGAGCATTGCTCAGCTCACAGTGAAAAGGCAGCGTTGTGCCTCTGGAAGTTCAACCCATACCATCCTCTCCCATTTTCCTTGTCTCAACTCCATCTCCAGTGCATACACTTGGATACTTTCCCAAGACAAAGTGATGCGTCAGGTCCATGCTGAGATCAGAGTCAGAAGTGCAGGAGCTCAGCTCTCCGTGGTAGTCTTTCTCTCAGCTCACTGTCTTAACATCACCTTCCCACCCAGGCACATTTGACATGCCACTGTCCCCATATCTCAGCTCTTTGGCTCTTGGGATATCTTTTTACCTGTACTTTTCCATCCCTGGCGAGGCTCACAGGATAAACATGGTATGATGCAAAGGCTGCTGTGATTTCAACGGAATGCCAACAGTTTCAAACGTGCCATCTAGTGGTACAAACCAAGAGCACTGAAAACAAAGGAAATACCCCCAAAATTCACCTTCCTTCCAATACTCGGTATTGCTGACATACTTCCTTGTTTTGGTCAGAAAATGAATGTAAACTGCTACCCTGTCAGGTTTCCTGAGTGCTGAGGAGCTGGGTCTGCAAGGGTTTCTTAATCAGAAGGAAGAACAGGGAACTTTTTTAGTCTACTAGAGAAAATACGTGCTAAACTTGAGTGGTCTGTGCCTTCTTACCGAGAAAACAGAGTGATGTTAGCTTTGCCTCCCCTTTCAGGGTCTGAATCAACTCCACAAACAGCATCTACTGTTAAAACACCGTTGCTTTGGGGAGGAGGGGAGCGGGAGGTAACCAGAACGTGCTTCTCTGCAGCCATGCACAAATTAATCAGCAGAGCCCTGTCACAGGATGCCCTGCACTTGTAGATCAGCACTAGGACATATTTCACTCCAGCTCGTAACCTGAAGTACTTCCAGCTTCCTCTTGGCTGAAGAAGGCTGCATAGAAATTGCAAAAGGATCCCAAATCTTTCCAAAAGCTGACAATTCATCACCAAGATAAGAATAAGCCTTAGAACGAGGAGTGTTGCGAGGCCTGAGGTTTATACCGTAATTTGGCATGTGGATGCAGTGAATTACAGTCTGAATTAAATCTGTCCTGGGTGTTTGTCTTCGCTGTTATCTGCAGTTCAAGCTCTGGCATGGAACTGAAGTTGCTCAGGTTGTGTTTATGCGTGCTTGCTGTTCCGATGATTTTTACCTAGAGGTCATTGTGTCCTTTTCATATTACCAAGAAACTCACTGTTTGGATTGGATTATGTGATCCATCTGTTGTAGCTACCAGGAGGAGAGAGCAGTTCTGTGCTGCCTCACGTATCCCTCAAGTCATCCCTCTTGTATCAGGGTCAGAAGTAGGCTCCTGCAGCCCCAGGCTGCCTCGGTGTGTGTTGCTTTTGAGTGAGCCCATGGGGCAAAACCTAAAAAAAAATGACATTGAAACTTAAAATAACATGGAAAAAGCCTGTAGAAGGAATAAAAGGAGTTAAACATCAAAGATTTGCTAGCAAGCCAAGTGGGGAGAAAAAACCCATGCCAGTATTGAGTACTAGATGTGTAGCTGTTCTACCTTACACAGCTTGGATAAGAGGCAGAAAGAGTTAGGAAATCAAAACCTAGACTTCCAAATGCCCAGAGAAGTCGTTTTTTATGTAGGGTAAGGGTCAAGATGCTCTTGCGTATTCTCTCACTCTGAATTTTTTATGTCTCTGTGATTCAGAAAGAGGAGTATAAGGTCACCACTTAGCTCATAAACATGTGGTATCAAAACCACAGGACACTGGTGAGCCGTGGAGGTAAGAGGAGAAAGCAAAGCAGTGTGGAAGTCTCCCACTTACCAGGTAAGAGACTTAGCAAAAGAAGGATGCAGAGGAGTAGGCGGCATCTCTGCCTGTATTTCCCCAAGAAAATTTTGGTGTAGTTCTCAGTGCTGGACCTCAGTGTGGTATTGTGGAGCCCTCTGAAAGGTTAGAGTGAGGTACCTACAAGGTTAGGCCTATAATATTTTAATCTAGAAGCAGGAGGATGTTTAGATTGCAGCTCGTTTAGTCCTTGAACTGTCTCTGTGTGGTAGCACAAAATGGGACCAAAATGGGATGTGACCTGGGGGAAAGGCCCTGGCGTTATCGATGAAGTGCTGTGGAAAGTGCCCATACTAATCAGGAGGAGACAGACAATTATTTGGATGTAGCACCTAAAGGGCACCAAAGTGGAGCTTTTATCTATCTAGCTGTGTGTGTGTACTCACTGCACCGACTCAGGGAGCTGTTCTGTCCTGCCAGCCCACGTAAGACCTGGATGTTTGGGCCCTGGCAGGCGCCCTGCCCTGGCACTGCAGGGCACTCAGATCAGGTCTCCTCTGTGCAGCATGAGACATTATTGACAACCTTCCATTTTTCATGAGTGTTGTAGTTTTTCACTTTAAAGCTCCTGAAGGAAGGTCAGCCTGATGCACAAGTGCACCAATTCAGTGGTTTTACCCACAATCTGGCAGGAGCTTGAGCTTTAATTATCCATCTTCTGGTGCTGAAGCCTGAGCTTGGGTTTGGTGTGATTTGACAGTTGCTGGTGGTCCTGCGAAGCGTGGACCTTGCTGGAGAGGTGTTATAGGCCTGTGTGAGGCTCTGGGCACCAAACCTGGTGTAGACTCAGCCACGCTGCATCCTCTGGAGGGTTTTTGGAGTGACCCATCCCTGTGAGCACGCCTGGCTGTGCTCCATCCATTCCATTCCATGGGAATAAGCTTAGCATGGAGGTGCTGCGGGCTCCAGTTTTGAAATCTGTGTTACTCATTGGTGTGAACATACCTGCTGGTGGAGTGACTGTTCAGGGGAAAGGAAACACTCTCAGCACCCATGTACAACATAGCAGCCTTCAGAAGGTTTACACTGGGCATTTGAAAGTGGCTGTGCTTTGAGTGTGAGGTTTTGTAACCAGTTAAATCAGAGTTGAGCAAGTGTTGAAGATGAGCCATTCCAGCTACTACACAGTGGGGTTTTTTTAATTTTATTTTAAGGAGAGTGATGTTTTTACACCATAACACCAGATGTGTTTATCTGTTGTCTTTCCTCTGTCCAAGTAGGTTTTGATTTTATGGCAGGAAACGTTTGATTGTTCGTAGTAGTGGGATGCAGCGTTTGACTTTATGACTGCAGTGCAGGTCTTTTATTAGTAAAACTTAATGTGTAACAGGATAATTCCGTTGCACCTACTACTGCCTTGATTTCATACAAAATAAGTTTCTACTTCCTTGAAGGCCTTATATAAGCCGTAACTGGGAACGAATCCAGCATGTTTGATCACAATAAAGGAGCTGCCTCGGAGCGAGCTCTTCTTTAGAAATAGTCGTAAACAGGTTTATATATAGGACCTCTATTACACACAAAACTCGCTGAAGAAACGTTTCCCAAGAACCAGTGGCTTTAGTAACATGCCGTGGGGGCCTTGCTGATGCCAGTTCTCGAGCAGACCTGTTGTAATTCCATGCAAGGTTGAAAACACAGGAGCATCTCTCAGATCCCGATCTGCCAGAAGGGCTGGGTGGGTACTGAATAGCTCTTTGCTGTAAGAAAAGCGTTTGATAAAAACCCTCGGAAACTCCGGCTGGCATCCTATATATGCAAATAGAGGCACAGAGCACGTTATATTTGGATTTCAGGGTTTTTCAGGTCCATTTCATGTCGATGGGTAGCTGCCTTCTGTGGTTCGATCCCTTGCTTTCATCACCCTTACCCAATGATTATACATGAGATCCATCAGCCCCCTCTGATAGTGCCTGCAGCCGAGCATCAGCACGGTTGGGAACAATGAAGGGCTGTCAGTTGGGAGTTTCTGTTCCTTCCCAGTCGGGCAGGACTCAGGATTATTCCTTCACAGAGCTCGCCGGTGAGGCTCGTGGCTTCCCACAGGTAACTCTCACATCCGAGCGGCGTGAGGATGGGCTTTAGGGAGCTTTGTTACTGGTTTTGGGTTCAGGCTGGTTGCCTGCTCTGGGGGAGTTCTGGATAGGTACAGGACAAAACATGGAAAGACCTGCTTTTGTGATCGAGGTTTTGGGGTTTTTATTTTTAAGGACAATTTACCATTTTGTTCCTCACCTCCTTCTTAATGAGCTGAATTGTTAAAATATGTTAATGCGAGGAGACACACGAGGAAAGGGTGAAGCAATATACTGACACGTTGAATAATTAGATCATCTCCTGCGCAGGAAAAAAAGTCAAGTATGAAACAGGAACAAGAAGTGCAGCCCTCCCCCATCTCAGAGGCACCAGGTCTGGCTTTTTCTGCATGCAGAAGCAGGTTAGACAATTAGATCTTTAGTATTAATTAATTTTTGTGAAATTCCTGAAGATTCAGAGTCGAGTATACCGTCTTCTCTTTGGAGGGGGGGGGTGTTTGGGGAAAAGTTGGGAGTCTTGTTTTGGAGGGCTGTGAGCTGCGTAATTTGGAATGAAATAAAAAAAAAAACCCAAACCACTGTTGCTGGACTGAATTTGTAAATACAGTAGTGGTTAATTGGGTCTTCTTGGGAAAATCCTTGTGAATTTTGTCCTGAATAGCAGTTCAGAGAAAGGGAATTTCGCACGGAGGTACAGGACACTGCGGCTGCCTTTCTGATGGCGTTCAGCGTCTTGGCAAAGCAGCGCTTCGTATCTATTAAAAGAATTATTTAATTGGAAGAATAGAAGCTTAATAACGAGTGAGATCCCAGCCTTGTGTGAATGTACGCCTGCAGGGAGGGCTGTGGCAGTACTCAGCCTTTACTTCCATGAGTAAGCACTCTCCTGTGTTAAGTTTCCTTGTTTAATAAACAAAACACTTCGCTTTTGTTCTCTTAATCACTTCCTTCGAAGAGTTAACTTCTAAGCAGCCAAAGATTAGTTCTCTCAGTTGTTTTAATTATTTTTCTTGTCACGCACAGTGAAGGTCTATGTTTGTGAAATGTCTTCTTTTTGTTGTTTTTTCCTGTCCCCCCTTCCCATGGCAGCTTCGTTGAAAACCCAGTCGAAACGCTCTGTCCGCCATCCTGCCACCTAAGTTAATTTTTCCCATCAGTTTCCACCTTTTTGAATATTAGTGCCACAGAACAGAATGCTTTTTCCTTCAGGAAAGCTCTCCAAACCGTTGGATTCCTACAAGGGGTACGGAGAGGCTGTAGCAATGGGCTTCCACGTGCTCACTGCTGAGTAATTTCCTTTTGTATTGCTGACAGGTGACTCAAAGCCGGAGCGAGCAGATGGCGGCATCCTTAGCTGGTGGCCACAGCCTTCCCAGATGAGTCTTGGAATTCCCATCAAAGTCAGGATTAAGCTCAGGATACACGGATGGCACAGAAACACTCCAGGGGAGAGTGGAAGGAGGGGAAATCATTCATAGCGACTCATCTTGTGGTCAGGTGAGTCAGGGGTCTGCTGGAGGTAGTCAGAGAGGCACGTGGCTGACTACTCCGTCTTTGTGTGCTCTGCAGGGTGCAAACTGTCGCTGAAGATTAATTCTGCCACTTTGATTTTTGTCCAGGGAGTTATTTCCAGAAAGGAGTTACTGTATTTTCTGGAATGATTATTGTGAAATTTCCTTTTTTTTTTTCATTTTACTTCTTTTTTTTTTACAGCGGGCAAGTTTTCAGCTAGTGATTTATCAGCAAAATATTTTACAGGATCATAGTTAAAAGCTCTTAAAATATATATCCTGTGCAATAGGGAAAGTAAAAGCATCTCAGTTTCCACATGATGAAGGAATAACCGAAAGAGCTGGTTCTTGGAATAGCAGCTCCATTGGCACTCGCTGGTGATTTCCTGTGCGTTTGCAGCAAGAATCACTCGGTGATGTGAGTAGGTGGTACTAAAGGGTTATTACGAAACCAATCTTCAACCAGACGTTTTGAGTCATGGATCAGGAAAAGGGATAGCAGCCTCAGAGCTTTCTCTTTGTTCCAGCAGTGAAATTCACATGCAGGATATTCTGTGCTTGCATGGAACGAGGCAGGCTTGGGGGATAGGACTGGTAATCACGTGAGTGCTGCTCTTCATTCCACTCCATCTCAAGGATGGGGAAGCGAGAACGTGGGCTGAGAGCCGGCAGCGGCGTGCAAGGTGCACAAGGAGCAGTTTCCTGACAGGCTTTCGATTCGTAAGTTATTTTCTCGTGGTTTTTTTCCCAGACGTGAGAGACAAAATGGAGTTGCGTCAGGACGGGTGTCTGCGCCAAAAACGAGGTGGTGGTTTGGAGCAGTTTGGTTCTGTTCTGGAAGCAGATGGGCTGCCACTGGCAGGAGACAGTTGGCTTCTCCATCGGGGGGAAAAAAAAAAAAAGGCAAAAAGAGGGGTGTTTAAGGGAATTGGTTTGGCTCCTAAAGCGAAGGAATTGTTGACCTACTGACTCAGTTATGAAGCATTAGGGAAGCAGTCTTACTGTGGTTTCTTTTGTTGGTGGCAGATTCAGAAAGATGTCTGTGAGCGTTAGGGGCAAGACTAGCACAGGAGAGACGGCTCTAGGACCCCCTGCCTTTGGGATTTATATTGTGCCTGGAGGGAGCCGAGGTGCTGACTACTGAGTAATGCCTGAAGTTTATTTCTGATTCTTCTCCTGATAACGCATTGGTAAGTATAGGTACCTCTCATTTTCAGTGCTCAGATGGTATCTTGTTAGATGTGATAGAAAGAAATCTTTGTAACAGCTTTTGAATGTGCAAGGTGTGTTCGTTATTTCATAGGAGCAGCTTTTACAGAGAGCACTAGCTGGTCTTCCACAGTTTAGGAATCTGAAAATGAGGGAGGCGGCTTTATCAATGAGGTTGATTAAAAACATTGTGAAATTGTGTGGTTCCCACCCACCTTTAACCTACAAACCTCTAAGCTAAGCAGAGAGGCTGGGCCAGCCCTCCAGCTCTGGGATCCTGTCACCCTGGAGTCACAGCTACGCTGTAATTTTCCTCTTACACTCCCCTGAATGAACAGGGCTTCAGTCCTGAATTCCGCAGGAAAATCAGATGTCCGTTCCTGGAATTCAATCTCATGATACTTCCCCTAAAATATGCCTAGAATAGAAGCAGTGTTATTTTGAAGTGGCTCTGTAAATCGTGAGGAGAAGAGCTGTCGATGGGTGGTTTCTCATGAAACTCAAACCCTTAACGTTCTGTTGGCCAGGAGGAGCCACGCTGGCTGACGGAGCCAGGTCTGCAAGGTCATACTCCCTCAAAGCACCCTTGACTCTGCTGCTGCTTTTGGGAGGGGTTTTTTGGAGGGGGAGTTCCTTGGAAAAGTCATTACTTGGTAGTTAGTGATATTTAACTTTCCCCCGGTGCTTCACCAGCGTTATCACGATGTTTTCTGTTTAGAGTGTGGTACAGTAGCTCTTTGATTTCCAGAATGCTGTTCTGAGTACACAGATCATTAGATGGGGAAAGCAGAGTAGCAATTACTGGATTTATTCGTGGTCTGTGACAGGTCCCCTCCAGACACCAGCTGTAGGAATTGCTGGTGCCGTGTCCAAACCCTTCACCACGAAGGGAGGAATCTACTCTGTCTGTTCTTCTCTGTGTGGGTGACATGGGGACAACTTGGGTGCCCAGAGCCTCTTGACTCAGCAGTTTTGAGATGCTTGTAGATATTTTTCCCCTCTTTTCCAAAACCTAGAAGGCAAATCCTTACACCACACATCCCTATGGAACTGCAATTAAATCCAGCAGTTTAAAAGGAAAACAGAAAGTTGGGGGGG
>VXBZ01003303.1:23443-62201 GCA_013399135.1 Heliornis fulica
GGGGGGGGAGGGGGAGGTTTAGCATTGTGCTGGATTTCCTTTCCTTAAGTGCTTCCTTTGGATCTCGGGGGAAGAGCTCAAGCATGGGGTGACTTTCTAAGGGAGCAGTTGTGCTGTAGGCGTGGGAGGCAGGGTCAGGGAAGAGTCACTTGGTTGTTATGTGGGTGTGAAAAGCCTATGGAAAGGAAAGGGCGGCGGAAAATACTTTGCTTGAATTAAACAAATAAAGGGGAATGTTATATGAATTAGATATCTGAGGGTTGGTTTTCTTGCCAAGTGTTTTTGTGAATGAACTGCATATTAAAATCATTGGTTTAACCATGAGCTTACCAGATGTTCTCAGGTGGACTTTATTTAAAGAAAAAAAAAAAGGCACCGAAAAAACAAAAAAATCATTGTTTTCTTATCATTTCAGATAAAAATAAAGGTAGCTGCAAATTTTTATAGCCCCTAAATTGTTAACTGTTAAACCTCTATTGAAGCAGCAGGTCAAATTTCCTCAGGCTGACGGTGGAGCGTGTTCATTTACTAAGGGATTACGACCAGGTGGTGTTTGAGGAGGAGGGAGTCCTGGATCTTCAGTTCATGTTGTGTGTCCACCCATGAGGCAGGGAAATCGCTGCTCTGGGAAGTCACCTGTCTCAGGGAGTGCTGTGTTCCCATTGCACAGCTTGGGGATGTTCACACCCAAAATAACTGCAGAAAACTGCTTTGAAACCGGATCTGGGGTTTGTGTGTATGTTTGTAGGATCTCCATTTCCCTCCAGTTTCTAAAGCATTGCCTAATGGGATGGAGAGAATCTGTAACACATGGTGCAGAGGTTACACTTTTTTGTGCCTTTTGTGATTATCATGACCAAAAAAAGTCAGCATGTGGGTGCAGGTTTAACAACATTTTATCTCAGAGGATTCAAGCTGCTTATTACCTTAGTGAAAGGCTTAATTTTAATATAAAAACACAAGCAAACAACCTAACCAAAAAACCCTTAATCTCAAATGGTAGTTTTTAAACACAAGCCATAAACTCCTTACAAGGAAGGCACTTGCACATCTGAAAGCAGATGCACAGGTGTGTAGGGTGGTGACTTTCTTACAGGAAACTGGGAGAGGGACTCTTCACTGGGGAGGGCAGGGACAGGACAAGGGGATTCAAGTTGACAGGGGGCAGAGCCAGGAAGAAATTCTTTACTGTGAAGGTGTTGAGGGCCTGGCACTGTGTGCCCAGAGAAGCTGTGGCTGCCCCTGAATCCCTGGAAGGGTTCAAGGCCAGGTTGGATGGGACTTTGGGCAACATGGGCTAGTGGGGCTGTCCCTGCCCATGGCAGGGGGTTGGAACTAGATGGGCTTTGAGGTCCTCTCCAACCCAAAACATTCTGTGGGTTCTACTGTACAGTATCTTCTACTAAACAGACACAGTGCTTGATGGTGTAGGTCTGTGCAGTGTCTTGGTACCATTGGTTTGTACTGGTTTATGAGGGATTCCCATGCAGAAGTTCACAGGCGAAGTACAGAGAGTTTGTTGGCTCTTTCTTGTTGTTTGTTTTGTAAATTTTTGAAGCTAAGTTCTTTATGGCCTGTAGCTATCCAGATGCAGAGTTTGAAGTTCTTTGTGGCCTGTTGCCATTCACATTCTGCTGAAGTTTACATGCAAAATGATGAAATCAAAATCAGACCTGGGAAAGTGAAGCACTTCTACCATTCCTTTAATGGAATGGTAAGATCAATAGTTAAAAAAATAAAAAGCAGAAAAAAAAACCCAAACCCAACATGCTAATTAAGCCAACTAAAAATTGCATGTTCTCCAGCAAATGAGGTATGAGTAGAAGCCACCTGTACTTGTGAATGTACAGGGCAGAGTTGCAATAGATGATCTCAGGTGTCCAATTCCCTTGCTTGTTCCCTATATACCTGCTGGCCAACTGGGCCATCTCCAGGCAGATCTGCCATGCTGTGCTGTGACTTCAGGGGTCCAGTGGTGCAGGAAGTGGAAGCTAGTGGATGTTTTTAACTTCTAATCCAAGTCAGGGCACCTGAATTGTAACTTTAAGGACCTAAGTGGCTACTGAAATTCTCCATATGACCTGTTATTGCAGGCTCCTCAGTGTATAGGCAGCTTTATTGCCAAAACATGAGGTTGGCAGAAGTGAGTCATAACTGTGAAGATCTCAACTTTGCTCTTTGATTTACCTATATCCACCAAAAATAAAAAATATTTCCAAGAGTGCAGGTAGGTATATGCTGTTCTCCTGTTAGGGCAGAGCTCTCACTGGCTCTTAGGTATATTTGCATAGCTCATAGGATGTATTTTTCAGGCTTTAGTATAAAAGGAGCTGTGTATACATTTTTATCTAATCTTCAGTGCAGTAGGCATGAGCAATTCCTGGAGAAGGGACCTGGAATATGGGGCTCTACCCCTTCTCCTGGGAGTCTGTTTCTCATGGAGTCATACTTGCCCTCCAGTGCTTTCTTTTTATGGCTTTGTGAATTTTGAGTTCCTCTCTGTGCTGGCCCAGCTCCAGCAGGAGGGCAGAAAGCAGCCTCAGCCCAAGCTCTGCTGGAAGTCTGCTGGTTTGAGGACTTTGCAGGAGGCGGGATCTGCAGAGGGGAATGTGCCCAGCTTCCCAGGTGAGCTCTTCCCTTTGGGTCACTGTGTGAAGGTGACAATATTATCAACTGCAGGCATGGTGTTTGATGGTTGTGCTTGTTGCATGTTGCCTTGTGGTCAGTGTTGGGTTAGTGTTTTAGGGTCCACCTTATGGGTTGAGCCATTCTGTGGATTTCACACACTGTGGATTTCAAGGTGTTCTTCTTCCATGGTCATCACTGATGACCATGTGTCCTTGGGGTGAACCAGCTCAATTTGCTACTCTGGTTGCAACCTAGATCCTTTTCTTCTCCCTTTGTTTTCCTTTGGGAAAGTTAAAACTGATCCAACTCAACTAGCTTGCATGACTGCTAGTGCTGATGGGGAAGGAGCAGAGAGCAAAGGAGGAGGTGGGACTGGCCATTTCAGGGGCACCTGCATGATGTTCACTTCAACCTGTGCAGGAAACCATACCTCTCCTGCCTCTGCATCATGGTAGAATTCAGGGAAGAGAGAATTTAACCTTGTCCTCCAAATCAGCTGATTTTTAAGTCTTCCCTGTTTGTCATCTGGATTTTAGGTGTTTGCATTTAACTTAAACATCTTTGTACAGTCAGTGGTTAGTGTACTCCCTATTTCCATTTTCTGTTCAGAGCCTAGATAATTAAGAATAAGCCTAGTTAATTAAGAGTAGGCTTAATAACATTGTACAGTGGCAAAGAGGAATCCATCACTTACTAAAACTTTTAGTCCCCTGTGTAAATAAATAGTATAGAAGTAGTATTTATGGAGCCTGATGGGCTCATGGCATTTATCGAATTGGCATTTTTTCCATCAGCGTTTCATTGTTCTTCTGTTTATACTTCTCACCAAATTTGCCTTTGTCTGTAACACCATAAATCACACCCTGTCCCAGTCAAGAACTGGAGTGGAATTTCCATTGGACATAAAAAAAACCCAGCAAAACAACCTCGAACCCAACTCTGCAAAGAAGTTTTCAAGGCAGCGGTGGTTCAGGCAGCCTTCCAGTAGGCACAGCGTAGCTCTTCGTGTTGAGAAGGTTTATCTTGTCTGTATGCCTCTCTCTCCTCTTCCACTTTGGAGGTTTTATTCCCTGCATTTGCATTTTTCTCTTGATTTTCCTGATTCCTAAACTTATGGCTGTAACCCATTTAAAAATAAAAGGTGTGCTCGTGCCGTACGACCTTCTGTGTTTCCTTCTTGCTGCACGTGTACTTCACTGATAACAAAAATATCAAACAAAGCACCCAGTCTGAGAACTGATCTGGTGTTTTACCCCAAGGGAGGATTTCTCAGCACAAAAAACAAGAGTAAATAGGTTAAAATGCTGTATAACATAGATCCAACCACACTAACGCTTCCTTGCATGTGCGAGTGAAGATTTTCACATGCATAAATGTTGACGAAGTTGAACTCAGAATTATCAAATCCACTGTCAGAAGTTGACCCCGAGCATCGAGCAAGAAAGATGATGATTGTCTCTTTAATTACTTAAATTCTGTTTTGCCTATTTAGGAGAGCTACCCACAACACTAATTACTGCACGCCTGCCATTCAGATTGGGCTTTCTGCTGGCATCGAGAGTGGCGTGGCAGAGATACAACACCCAGCTCTCCTTTTAACTGAACACTTTGATTATCACACAATAATCAGACAACTGAGCTGCTACAAAAGTTTGCCAGCCCTCTGCTAAATGCTCCTGTGGAATTACAGAATCATAGATGTTAGAGATGGAAAGTGCATTAGATCATCCAGACTGTCTTCTTGACAGTACATGTTTTTTCTACTTTTATTTTTTTTCACCCCCTGCAGTTTATGGCTAGAGGTACACTAAGAACTTGGCCTTCCACTTCTATCTTCTGGACTCTTTTCCACAAAATTTAACAGAGAGATTTTTTTCTTTACCTGCTGTTTCACCTAAATTTTTCTATTTTATTTGTTTTACTGTATCATTTCAAATCTACATTCTCACCTTTCAGTTAATTCTTCTTTCTGTGGTGTTAACAGCCTGTAAATATACATTGAATAGAATTACATTCTCTTGAATATTTGGTGTAGCACTTAAACTATAAGTGCTGTATGCCAAGTTCTTTAGGATTTGGGAAAATTATACTGATTGCAGGTAGTTTTTAAATTGAACTGTTAATAGTATAATTTCTCAAGACACATAACTTACTCCAGTGTAAGAGTGGTCTGCTCTGTTGTCACTTGAGAAATTATTAAAAATTACCTGAAAAGGCCAATTTTACTGGAAAATTAAAATGGTTTTACATGAGAGAGTTATGCCAGCATAACCTAAGTGATTTTTAACTCTACTGTAGCATTGAAACTGCTGTGAAGCTTTGTGTGTGGGCAACTCTGCCAAGGACATTACAGGGAAAATGAAAAAAACCCCAACATTTTAGCCATTAGTGATGGACATAATGGAAGTTGCAAGGTAGCCTTCCCCCCACCTTGCCCCCTTACCCCAGCTTTCCATTGACTGATGTTCTACTCAGAGTTTCTCTGTAACTATTATTTCTTTTCATCATTCCAGTTGTTCTGGTGGGATTTGGGGGGTTGCTTGTTTGTCATTTCATGGCTTGGTCTTCTCTACCAGAAGCCTTGGGTGCCCAGGCAGGGTCATCTCCAAAGTTTTTCCACAAAGAGCTAGATTAATATTCCCTCAAAAAACAAATACTCTGTGGCCAAAAAGAGGATAAATGGGCATTGTTTTTGCTGTCACCCTGTGAGAGACAGGCTAGTTGGTGTAAGCTGGTGTGTGGTGTAAGTTGGTGTAAGCTGTGTGTCACTCAGCACCTTTACCCCAGACCTGCTCTGGTTCTGGAAGCATTGCTGCTGGTTTTCCTTTCAGAGCACCCCAAAAGAAGACAGGTTTGTTTTGCAAGCCTCCAAATAAGAAAGTTTTGTAGGATGAGGTCAACGTTGTGTGTTGTGCACCCACTAGGGGCACAGCACACTTGGAAGTCCTTGTTCCCACCATCCATCCATCCATCCATCCATCCATCCATCCATCCATCCATCCATCCCCACTATGCAGTTCCCATCCTTGCTGTCCATCTGCATTGTGTTGGAGAAAAGATTTTGTCTTGTCTAGAGGGAACCCAGGAGTGGGGTTGGCATTGGTGTGACATGGACAGCATGATCTCATGGAGCCTCATGGGCTTTGGGAGCTTGGGAGCTGTCTCTCTTCAGGCTGCTGGGAAGCTCCATGCAGGGTAGGGATGTTGATGAGAGGTGAGGACAGATGTATCACAGGAGGTAAAGTTACTATTAGGGAGTGAATTGAAGGTGTTTGAGGATCAGGTTGTGTAACTGAATGGGGAGATGAATGAAAAACATGTAAATGGGTGGGTTACCGAGTTGAGTGAGTAAGAGAAAATGTGAGTAGGCGGGTAATTAGACTGGCAAGTGAGAGAGGAGGCAGGAATGGGTGAGTAGATGGGTAGGTATGTAGCAAAAAAGTTGGAATGGTGTTACAGGCTGACTCCGAGAAGATACCTGAAGGACTAAAAACAACCACTCCCCTCAAGATGTGCAGAGAGGACAGCCAGCCAGCACTTACAGGGACTGTGGGGTGAGCAAAGACACCCTTGAGACCTCTGCTGCCTTCCACTGGTCTGTGTCCACCTCACTGGACAGCTCATCATTTTCCATGCCTGAACTTCAGGGTGTCTGTGCATGTGGTAAACCATGATTCTCAACCTTGATGTTTGCATTTTACTAGTGATCCTGTGGAAATATATACGACCTTCTTTATTATTTGCTGGGGTTTTTTAGCTCTAACAAAGCCATGGAGAGAGGAGGTGCATTGCTCTTTGTAGTGGGTATTCCCAAGAGCTGAAATGACCTGGGAACTGCAGGTGGAAGGACAAATAAAATACACAAGGATGAGGGATATGCTGAAATTGCAAATGCACAATGCATCAGCATAAAGGCACCTCCCAAATTGCAAGGTGCTTTCATTTTAATGAACAAGAAGGGAAGGTAAAGTAGACTTTAAGTCATTATCTACCTTGACTGATGGGGCTTTTATGAGGATCTTTTACTATTAGTGCTGTAAGGCTGGACAAAGTTCTTGGTGACTAATGTGTAACTGTTGTTAATTCACTAAGGCAAAGTTACAACCCCAGCTGTGACCTCTGTAGTCAGGTACAGACAGGTTATTGTTTAAGGTAATGACTCTACTACCCTGTTAAGTTACATTAACTTGTGCACAGCACATTTTTGGTATTTATAGAGCTAGTCCTCCTGAAACCCAAATGAATACTGCAGGAAGTTACAGGCTTTATCTTAACTGCCAAAAAGGTGTGTATTTGCTAAGGAATAACTTAATACTCAATGCTGTACTGGAAAACCCTACTAGAGACCAGTCTAGATCCAGGAGCTAGGTACAATGAGAGCTTTCCATTGTTGGACCTGCTGTTTGATAAAAAACACCTTACTTTGTCTGCATGTGGGTTTGACAGCAGCCTGCTGGGAGGAGCACTTTAACCCCACACTCAACCATTGTCCATCAGTGGTTTCAGCACAAGTTGCATCAGCCAGGACACAGATCATGCTCTGGAAGCAGTCCTAGGAAGGAGATGCCAGCCCAGTGTTAATAGCATGTTTCATAACTCCTGCCAGTGCTGTGGTGTTAGATGTCTTTTAAAAACACTTCTTGCCAGGCAGAAGTCTGTACTGCTGGGTTACACATGTGCCTGGAAAATCAGTCAGGGTTTTGGTAACTTTAAAAGTATTCCTAGGCAGTCAGTGACATCTTTGTCATCTTGAGCATAGTTGTTGAAAATTAAATTTGCTGTAAAACTTGGAACTGTAGCTGATGCAACTCGTAAAGTAGTCGGTATTTACTCATCTTTTTTATCTGAGACAAATCCAGGAGCTGTACTTAAGCAGACGTTTCTTCCCATTAAAACAGAACAAACCTCTTTCTGATGTTAAATGCTGTAGTAACTCTGCAAAGGAAGATGCAGAGGAACGTGTGGGTATGTTTAATACAAGCCTCTTGGGTTGTAGATCTGTCAAAGCCCGACATTTGCATTTCTTACATAAGCAGAAACGCTGGTAGTGTTTACAGATGCTTTTTCTGTGCTTCAGGATCTGCAGAAACTGAAGTGCTGTGTCAAAAACTCCGCTCTTAGTTGCCATCTGTGGGATTGCACAGGCACTGTTAAAGCATTTACAACTGCACTCTGGACTAGAAGGTTGTTTGCTGTTACTCTTGATAGTAAAACTTACCACACCAGTCCTCAGAGCAGCAGCAGTCACAAGGTTCTGAGAATACACGCGATGTACACCTTGAGGTTTCCCTTCTACTTGTTTAATTGTTTGTGTTTGCTGGTGACAAGGTTACAAAGCATGTGCAATAAGCATGCTTCATCTTTTGCCATCTTTTTCCATATGGGTGTGTGCTTCCTTTTCATTATGTTGTTTTTCTTTCCCTTTTTTAATTTTTTTTAATTTTTTTTTTTAACACGGCCACTCCTTTCATTTTAAGAATAAGAAACGAGCTTCGTGCAGAGCAGAAAAAAGTTTCTTAAACATTGCAATTCTGATCCTCCTAATCCTTCATTACCTGTAGGGGCAGGTGCAGGAAGCTACTACAGGAGAGGAGGTTTGCTGACGTCTTTCATGGCTTGGTTTTACACAAAGGAGCAGTATGTTTTAGATGCTACAGAGAGGAAGTTTGGAACTACGTGGTCAAAAGGTGCGTTGCTCAGAAATACATCCCTTTTGCTTGGCTTATTTCACTTTAGAATCATAGAATCATAGGATGATTAGGGTTAGAAGCGACTCCCAGAGGTCATCCAGTCCAACCCCCCTGCAAGAAGCAGGGACACCCCCAACTACATCAGGTTGCTCAGGGCCTCATCCAACCTGGCCTTGAACATCTCCAGGGATGGGGCATCCACCACCTCCCTGGGCAACCTGTTCCAGTGCTCCCCCACTCTTACAGTAAAGAACTTTTTCCTAATATCTAATCTAAATCTCCCTCCCTCTATTTTGAAACCATCACCCCTTGTCCTGTCACAACAGGCCCTACTGAACAGCCTCTCCCCATCTTTCTTGTAGGCTCCCTTGAGGTACTTTAATTTTGCCCCATGGATTTTGAACCCCTTCAGCTACCAGTTTCCACACAAAATTGAAATGGGCTCTCTGAAGTCTGTGCATATTATCTTGTTTCCTGCTTTTGTAAAATAGGTTTTATTTCTGGAGATACTATCATCTAATACTTTCATTAGCCAGCTTTTTTTCTGGTTGCTGTTTCTCAAAAGAAAGTGAAGGGAACCACTGGCTTTATCTCAGTAAAAAGAAAGCAATTAATGCTGTTAGCTGTTCTGTGTGATGCTGAGAGAGCATCTGTAGGGAAACAACCAGGCAGCTTAAAGAAGAAGTAGGAATTTATTTTCTTTTATTTTGGTTTTAGTATGCTGAAACCATTCAAAAGGCTGAATGGGGGTAGGGCAGGGAGGGTGGTAAAAAATACATCACCCATCCCTTGTGATTCTGTGGTTTTGTCTGAGTCGTCTTTTTTTCTTCCCTCCCTACAGTCAGCCATGCGTTTCAGTTGTGATCACTGCCCTAAGACTGTGTGCAAGATGTCTAATACTACAAATATGTGTGTAGTAACACTTCTATAATACTTCCCATCTGGAAGATGTGGCACACACCTCTGTATGAAGATCCATGGCACCCTCTTTGCATATTACTGTGTCTCGTGGATGTAGACTCCTGTGCCTGGGCTTGTTAGCGTGCAGTTCTAGTCTGAAAAATAGGTCAAAGCAGCTTAGAATTTATTGCCAGAAATAAGCTTTACTGTTTGTCTGTCTTGATCAGTCTACTAGAACCAATCCATTTGTGGTAGAGTAATTTATCTGCTTTAAAAAGTTATGGTTCATGTACTAGAAGAAACACTAACCATCTAACACTTAGGAAGGGAACCAAGGACTGACTTTCTGTGGTCGTTTAGGAGCTGTTTGGAAGCTTTAAGGTTGTGGTCTAAACTTAATAGTATGTGTAGACCAAACCATTGTTGTATTACAGGGTGTGAATTCTTGTAAAAAATTCCCCAAATGGTCCATTTGTTAAAAAGTATGCTAATTGTTGTACTGCCATTTATATTAGCAAGGCTACACCCTTTCTGGAATAAAGTTACTAAAATTGCATCAGAGAATGGAATAACTATGATATGAGGTAACTGGAGGTGAACCTTTTCATTCTCAAAATTTGCAGCAGAGGTATTGCTGCATGAGCAGTAGTGCAAAAAAAAAAGGGAGAAACAGCTTTTTGTGCTAGTGTGACGTTGGAAAAAGGGCAGGAAGTTGCTGGTGCTACAGTGTGTAGGAAAAAGCGCTTTTGAGCTGCTGCTGCTGCGCTTCAGATGCACTCACTTATCTTGCTTATGTTTGCTGATGGGTAATGATTAATACATTTCCGATTTCAGTGTATAATCATTCTTTGAAAGACCAGATTTTCAAGGAGCTGGGCAGCAGGCAGCAGCTTTGTGCTTAATTCCAGCCGGTGGTAAGGCCACCTGGATGCCGAGCGCTTGGAAAACGTCACCTGTCATTGGGGTGGTTGATTCAGAGTTGAGTTTTTCCCACAGTTTGGCACGATCCAGGGTCAGTGGTGCAGTTGTAGGAGAAAACAGCTCAAATCTGCTGCCTGCCAGGCTTTTTCCTTGAACTGTTATAAAATGTTTTCTTTTCAAATTGCTTTTAAATCATGATGATGCAAATTTGAACGCGCTCTGCAAATTCGACCTGTATTTATATCTGCGTGTTTGGAAGAAGCTCATAAAATGATTTCCATATTGTTTTCAGTAAATCTCCAGTTTATTATTCTGAGAAAATTTGATGCATCTGCAGTGTGCACGATCTGGCTTTCTGATATGCAGATGCACAGCCTTCCATATCTAGTCAAATCAGTGTAGCAACTGCTTTTACAAACTCCGTGACAATATACAACCTCCTATCTGAGAACCAGATCAGATTAAAATTGGGACTCGGTCCAAAACACAAAATACTGCAATCAGTCTACTTACTGTGTCAGCATTCAGAATCGTCTGCTACATACACTGCAAGGAAAGGAAGTGGAAATTACATACAAGCATCCAGAAACAGATTCCTGAGTCATGGAGGGTGGCTGAGATGGGTGGAATAGGGGTTGTTGCTTCAGGGTTCCTGTTTTTGCAGACACCGTGTGGACTCCTAGGTGTTAGTGGTGATGTTGTAACCCTGCGTGACACTGAGGAAGTCACCGTGTGACACTGCGGATGCCATGTGACTTCCCTGTTTACACTCAGCCCAGCTTTAACTGGATATGAAATAGCAGTGGCAGAAAGCCCTGCTTGTGTCCCTGGTCCTCAGCTCTTAGAGCTGACCCTTGGTACCAGCGCAGTTCCTCAGAAGAAACGTTTTCAGACTTCAGGCCATACGTTTCCTTCCCTTCTGCCTGCCCTGCTGCTGTTCTGCAGCTGCTTGGCACCGGTGGGCAGCTGCTCCCCTACCCCTGGGCCACAGGCACGTGGTGGGGGGTGAGTGGGCTTCATGGCTCACCCATCCATCGTGGCATGCCTGTCACTTCACCCTCTCATTCGCTGCTCCCTACATCGATCCTTCTGTCCTCAGACTTGATCTCAAGAAAATCCTTCATCTCTGCTGCTGGGAGAGGACTCTCCCGTGTACTGCAGGGTCACTTTGGGGTTACACCAGTAAATCTTTTAAAAGTAATCACACTTGAGAAGTCATTTAAGCACTGAAGTTTCTGGATTAAAAGCCAGTTGCCAAAGCTTAACCTGTACCCTAAAGCTCTGCTGGTAAACCCGGTCTGACAGTTCTGCCTCCATATGGGTGGAGACATCAAGATAGCTTTCCTGATAAGGAGCACTGGCACCTTTCATGCCCACAACAAAAATAAAAGCATGGTGAAAGCCTTGTAATAATATCATTACACCGGAGATGTGCAGCAGAATAGAGCAGTGAGGTTCATCTGACACGTTAAGACTGGATAACATGGTGTATGTGCACCCACATGCCTCCAAGTGCACGAGGACGTGAGTCGGTTTCCTGCACGTTGGTGTCTGATGCAGTTGAGGGAATCTGGGACATAAGGCTGGCAGGTACAACATGGGTGTTGTGGGAGTTTTATGTGGGCTAGGTGGGATCCTGAACATCAGCTAAAATGACAGGAGGCCTAAGCATCACGTTCAGGCAGCTGAATCTTCATGTAAGTGTCCAAGCTCCTGTTGTAAGTGCTGAAGGTGTCATTTATCACTGATGTCTGGAGAGCAATTCTGATCACCCAGCAGCAGACATTTGTGTTCAGTAGGCTGAAATGCTGTCAGATGGTACTGGATCTCTAGGCCAACTGTTTTTTCCACTCTGACACATAAGGTGAAACAAATTTGAATAATAAATTATTTGAAACACAAACCAGTTCACATTCTTTCAGTGAATGTCTTAAAATTTGTAATGGTAAATTAGGATGCACTTACTGGTTTTATGTAACCAGAGCCCTGTGCAGAAGAAGTTAGACCCAAAGCCAGTAACTTTTCAGGAGCATGAATACAGCTTATTTCTTACTCCTATTCTAAATTTCAGTGTCAGGAACACATTTATGTCCCCATCAAACATTTATTTTTTTAAAAAATTAGAATTTTGTGGTTTGTTTTGCTGTGGCTGACAAGTAAGGGGGGCAGTTTCTATTCTGAGCCAAAAAAACTACAACACTTCAGAAAATCGTGTCTCTGTTATTAATTGCCAGTTTCTTATTGTCTTTTATCTTAACTGTGGTTAAGAAAAAATATCAACAAGCCCATAGTGATTTTGATGAGACTTCAGCAGAGATAATAAAAGTATAGTGCCCCTTTGTGAAAGGAGTTTTTAATTATTGTTAATTGTACTTGCCAGCCTCATTTCTGAAGGGAAACGGAGGTGACCTCATCCTGAAAGTTGTCAGTCTCATGTTAATGTCATTCACTGCCTGGAAAAGAGGTTGGGTTTTTGTTTCTTGTCGCTTTTTTTGTTAATGAGGAGCTCTCAGCTGGCCTGATGGACCCTGCTGCTGTGGAAACGCTGCCCAAACTCTGCTTCAGTAGCACTCTTGTTTCTGAACTGTTAAGCTACAGAGATGAGTTGTGTCTTAGGAGCAGGGGACCGGCAGAGACCCAGACCTGTGCTCTGTCTGCTGTGATAACGCCTTGAACAGCAGCAGCAGCTGCTACCAAAGGCTTGGGGAGAGCTAGTGGGGTCCTTATGGCAGAGGGTTAGAGGGCTTTATCCTCCTCTTTCCCTACTCTTTGCACTGGAGACCGCAAGGGGCAGTGGTGAATTTTCACATTTCATAGAATCATAGAATGATTAGAGTTGGAAGGGACTCCCAGAGGTCATCTAGTCCAACCCCCCTGCAAGAAGCAGGGACACCCCCAACTAGATCAGCTTGCTCAGGGCCTCATCCAACCTGGCTTTGAATGTCTCCAGGGATGGGGCATCCACCCCCTCTCTGGGCAAACTGTTCCAGTGCTCCACCACTCTCACAGTAAAGAGAAGTGTGTAAGTGTGTCAGCATACTGGGACAGGTCAGCGCTCAGTTGTGACTTCTATGTAAATGCCTAAATGTTTGTCATCATTGAGTTCATTGAACATGGCCATATGTACTTAGAATCATAGAACTGCAGAGTGCAGGTTGGAAGGGACCTTTAAAGGTCATTTAGTCCAATCCCCTTGCAGTGAGCAGGAACATCTTCACTAGATCAGGTTACTCAGAGCCCCATCAAGTCTGACCTTGAATGTCTCCTGGGATAGGGCCTCCAAACCCATCTCTGGGCAATCTGGACCAGTGATCCACCATCCTCAGAGTGAAGAATATTTTCCTAATATCCAACCTAAATCTCCTCTTTTCTAGGCTGCTATAAGGTTCCCCCAGAGCCTTCTCTTCTGCAGGATGAACAACCCCAACTCTCAGCCTGTCTTCATAGAAGAGATGCTCCAGCCCTTTGATCATTTCTGTGACCTCCTCTGGCCATACTCCAAGGTCCATGTCCTTGCGTTGAGGGCTCCAGACCTGGACACAGTATTCCAGGTGAGGTCTCACCAGAGCATAGAGGCAGAGTCTCCTCTCTCAACCTGCTGGCCAAACTTCTTGTGATGCAGCCCAGGATGCAGTTGGCCTTCTGGGCTGTGGATACACATTCATGGCTCTTATCCAGCCACGTCCAGTCTTTGTGTCTCTAAACTATTCTGTATTTCTTAAGCTCTTCCCTCGTTTCATCTTACATGAACCTTCTGTAAAACACCCTGAACTCTGCAAAACCCATTTTGGTTCATCTGATGCCATCTGCCACTGTCTGCTCTGCATCTCAGTCCTGACGAAAATCCCCATTTCTCATCGGTACCTCTGACTCTTTCATAAGGATGATGTGACAAGCTAAGCTGGCAAGTTGTTCCCACCTTTGTTGCCAATTATATAGCAGTGTGAAGAGGCAAATCCTGACAACCTGTGTCCTTGGCGGTGTTTGAATACCTAACTCCCAGTGAAATCAATAGTGGTGAGGCTCTCAGACATCCCTGAGGCTCTGGGCTGGGGTCTCAGCTCAACTTCTGCTCAAGCAGTCTGACACTGATCACCCAGATGTGTATTTTAAGCTTCCTCAGTGTCAGAGCCATTGACATGGGATTACATAGAAAGCAGGGTGTCAGTAGTTCCCTCTACAAAGGAACAAGCATTCAGCTGTGTCCATTTCTAACCCTGGTCTGGAGAAATCTGCAGGGTCATTGAGGTTGGTATGTTCAGTGGGTCTCCTCACCACTTTGGGAACCATGGTCTGGCCCTGTTCATCTTGTTCCTTTGCTTTCTGCTGCTCCTTAAAAGAGTTCAGATCTCAGTGATGTGAGATGTTAGGGATGTCTGAAATGATTCTCATTCCATGGCTTTGAAGATTTTGCTCAGACTAAAGGAGCATAAGTTTTCCTTAAGTAAGCCACGTTTTTCAACGGGAACACTGAGCTCAGGTTGCCTTACACCAACGTTACTTGGTCCTTCCTTTGCTGTCTGTATCATGGGGATCATGGATGCACTTCCATCCTGAAAACTATGGTATTTTGTTAGCACTTCTGCAGTCCTAACCAAAATATACATTAAATGCAAATACCTTCAAGCCTGTTCATCTCCCAGGGTTGAGCCAGGTGTCTTCTGCTTTGTTGTGGAGTTTTTTCCTTCTGTTTCTAAAAATATGGGGCATGTTTGCAGCATACATTCTCTAAATCCAAGTTGCTGTACAAGATATGCTCTGTGCTGGAGGTGGATACAAGAAGACATAAAATGTATAGGAATGTGTTCCTGAAATGCTGGATACCACATGGGTTACACCTGTATGTCTGTATTGGCACTGAGTAGAAGCTGCTTCATCCTGAACAGAAACACAGGACACTGAGTCTTGTTGCTCATTCCCACAAGCTGCCATAGGAATTGTGACCTTTCAGGGTATTCCTTGCACCATAGGAGCACACCTTGTATTGTTTGACTCCAGGATTTCACACTGGAATAAAGAACCTGTTACCCATGGACATCAAAGGTCCTCCAGAAACACAGCTACCCATTCTGTTGTGAAGAGAAAGGTACAGAGGTATTTCTCCACACGAGCCTGCAGCTAACATACAGCAAACCAGTATTCCCCAGTTTGGGTTGAGTATCTTGTTTCCCTACAGACAACCATTTTTCAAGCTCAGGAGGAGTAGCAACCAGCCCTTCCATGGCAGAGCAGGGTTTGTTCACGTTGTTTGCATCTTCCCAGCTTCCTGAGCCACACCACCCTGCTTTTTGGCCGTGGGCATGAAGACAAGAGACGTACTGAGGGCTGCCAGGCAGCAGCAGACGCCGAGCAGCTCCTTCTATTGTGGCAGATGAGCTTTTGATGATGGATTTTGGGGACATACATTTCATGTGGGCGCAGCCAGCACTCGATTTTAAAAAATAAACCAACTTAAAATTACCATGGGGCAAAAAGAAATGACTGCAAGAATACCAGAGGATTGAGCAACACACAAAGGACATGTTGTTTCCTTTAAGGATTCTGACTCTGAATGACGTCATTTAGATAGTTTGGATGTTTGTGAACACTACAGGGCTTGGAAAGGGAAAGCAAGTCGGAAAAACACTGGGAAGCTGAACAATTTGTTTTGGTTTATGACTCCCTGGTAGTCTAATGAGGGAGCTATTACTCATGCACTGTCACTGCACATCTAGAAAATTCCTCTGGGTTTAAAAACTGGCAGGAAAAAGTAGTTTCCTAAAAAACACTGAATTAATGAGATAACGCCCATTGCTTAGGAGTCCCTGGCAGGAAGGGTCAGAGGCAGAGCTCTGTCGGACTCGTGGTGCATTGGAAATCTTCTCCACAGGGTGTTGAGCTGAGCAGATAGTGCTGGCAGGGCTTCAGAGGAGTGATGCAGAAGACAAGCTCAGCATCTCTCTCTCAGGATGTCGTACTGTGTATTTGGGTGAGAAAAAAAGGTTGATTTGGCTGGGTCATTGTAGCCAATCTCTGCTCTCCATTCCCTCGTGTCTGAAAGTACCTGGGGCTGTGGTGCTGGACCCCTCCTGGAGTGATGAGATTTAAAGAAAGGTTTTCATGCTCATGGGCAATGATACAAAGCGACATGTTAGAAATACTGATCCTTGACCCTGGGGGGATATGTACTTAAGGAGAAGAAAAAAAAAAGTATTTGTTATGTGGGCTTAATTATACAGCTTTAAATGAATTTTCAGTGTTTCATCATCTTTATTACCATGTTTGTCAGACTTCTGACTTACTGCTTTGTGCCTGCATTATTTTATAGGTCTGTACAGCACAGTTTGCATGTTTACTTCAGTTATTTCAGCTATTTTAGTCTTTCTTGTCACATTCATATAGGATACATGTGTGCCCTTTCAACTGTAAACTTAAAACAACTTTTATGGCCCTTGAAAGCAGGAGGAGTGCAGTTCAGTTTGATGTTTTGGAGAGTACAGTAAACAGAGGACTGCTCCAGTCTGGAAATGCAAGTGAATATATCCCCTCACTAACACAATTATTCCTTCAGAGAATAAGCTGCTGTAATTTCTTTGGCAGAAAATATGCAGATAAAGCAAGGGCTGTCAGGAATGAAATCCATAAGGAGACTGTAAAGTGTGATGCAATGATTAGTAATAGAATTAACAAACCTCTTCAACAGTTCTGCTACAGTTTAAGTTACAGTACCTGAAACGTAATTGTAGCCATTCCTTGTCTTATTTCAGTGCTTTACTGACCTCTGAATCAGTTTTGTGTTCTGTGTCACTATTCTTCTAAGCACTTCCAAAATTCCTGTAATTTTTCTCTTTTTTTTTTCCCATTCACAAACTACAATCAAGAATATTACCTTTTTTCCCCTGGAAATACAGAAGCAGCAGAGGAAGGATTGTGTACTTTAAGCTTCACCTCAAAGAGATGCTTTATTGTGTCCCAGTCTTCTGAAATATCCAGTACTGAGCTGGTTTATTTTTCAAAGCACAGAGGTGCCCAGTTTTATGTCTCTGTGCTGGATTTTTGCCTTTGGGTGTGGAACTCTCTGCCTGGGCCAGAATTAGGAAATGCTTCTGTGAAATCTGCTGCGAAAAAAAAACATTGAATTGCTGAGTGGAGCTCAGTTTTCAGCAGAATGGAGTTGGGACAAAGTGACACTGAAACGGCTGAGGGAACGCTTCTGGTGTTAGGAAGATGGCAGTGATGTGGAAATTGTGTACTTGGATGATTTTGGAATCAAAGTAACCAGTATAGACCATATGTAATTGTGTGATGATATATTAGGTGCATTAGACCAGGATATTTCTAAGCAGCAAGCTCAGGGAAGCTGAGTTGGAAGGGACCCCTAAGAATCACAGGATTGTAGGAGTTGGAAGGGGCCTCCAGATATCATCTAGTCCAACCCCCACTGCCAAAGCAGGTTCCCTAGAGCATGTTGGCATCCAGACAGGTCTTGAATGTCTCCAGAGATGGAGACTCCTGGGCAACCTGTTCTGACAACCCCCCTTGACAGTCTGTTCCAGTGCTCCATCACCCTCACCATGAAGAAGTTCTTTTACACATCAGTGTGGAACTTCCTGTGGTCCAACTTGTGGCCTTTGCCCTTGTGCTGTCCCCACAGGCCACTGAGAAGAGGTTGACCATCTCCATTGATAAGCATCATCAGGTCCAACTCCTGGCTCCACACAGGACCAGCCAAGTCAGAGCAGGGGACTGAGGGCATCGTCCAGATGCTTCTTGACCTCAGTCAAGCTGGGTGCTGGGACCACTTCTCTTGGGAGCCTAGGCCCAACCACCCTCTCAGGACAGAACCTCCTCCTAATATTCAACCTTGGGTAGCTACCAACAGGCCTGTTTGGGTCCCAGGAGCAGCATGGCTATTGCAGAGGTGTTGAACCTCACCTCGTGGACCTGTACTGCTTCAGTTTTCCAGGGCAGTAGAAGCCAGAGGCTGAGAAGAAATAGGAGGGGGCTCTCCTCTCTGGGTGGTGCTTCAGTGTCTTGTAACAGTACTGAGCACCAGTGGTCCTGGTCCTTGTTCTGGAAAGAGTGATGATGTTGACGTGGATTTTGGTTTGGGTTTGGGGCTTCTTCAGGGGATTTACACGGTGTTCAGGCCACCGTTGGTCTGAATGGATTGCAGCAGAGTCTGGATGAGAAGCAGGTTCCCTCAATCCAAGTGGGACACCTTCAGGCACAAGCAGTTGGTAATACCAGGCTCTGATACAGCACATGATGATGACCAAGCAGCTACTGAATAAAGAGTTTGGTAGCGGTCTGCCAGTACCTCAAGGGGGCCTACAAGAAAGGTGGGGAGAGGCTGTTCAGTAGGGCCTGTTGTGACAGGACAAGGGGTGATGGTTTCAAAATAGAGGGAGGGAGATTTAGATTGGATATTAGGAAAAAGTTCTTTACTGTAAGAGTGGTGGGGCACTGGAACAGGTTGCCCAGAGAGGGGGTGGATGCCCCATCCCTGGAGACGTTCAAGGCCAGGTTGGATGAGGCCCTGAGCAAGCTGATCTAGTTGGGGGTGTCCCTGCTTCTTGCAGGGGGGGTGGACTAGATGACCTCTGGGAGTCCCTTCCAACTCTAATCATTCTATGATTCTAAGATGTATGATTCTGTGAAATTCTGCCAATAATTTAGACAGAACAAAGACTGGGCCATGTCACTGATGCCTCCAGCCTCCCAGTCTCATGACAGGGGCGCTGGCTGGGCCGCCTCCTGCAGAGGTGGCAATGTCTGGATGCTCAGTGCTGCACTGTCCATTGAGCAGAAAGGCTGAGCTCAGGTTGTGTGTCTTTGTGCCAATGCAAGGAAATGTTCAGGGGGCTTGTTACTGGTAGAAACCTACATTAATTTCCCTGTTAATGAGGATTCTTAATAGTAGTCTATTAATATTACCATGTTTCAGCTGATTTCCCTCCTTGGCTAAGTGTATGTCCTTCACTGTTTTCTCTCTGTGCAGAGTGGAAGCTTTCAAAGAGGTTATAAGTGCTGCTCCCATTTTGCACGCACCCGTCACCCCCATCCCATGCTTATTCAGAGCTCTTCTGGCTCCTGCCTTACCTGTGGGCTTTGGTGTGCAGTTGGATGTACATACCACCTTTAAATGACTGCTGGGTTTTACAGTTAAAAACTCTGCTCTTTTTCTCTTAAACCCTTTGTCAGGACCTTAGCAGCTGGTGTTACACAGCACATACTTCATTATCCCCATCATCACTTAGCCTGTTTTATCCTTCTAACCTTCAGGATTGCCACAGTAGACAATTGTGGAGATAATAGAGTGTGAATTTCCTTGGCCAGTATAAAAACTACAAAGAAATCCAAAGCAGTTCATGGAAAAGGGAAGACTGAAAGACTGAAAGGTGGAGTAAAGAATGAAAATCCCATCTGACTGCAGGGAAGTGGCCGTGAGGAGACCGTCATGGGCTGCCCCCTTCCTGCCCATGTCACCTCAGACCTATTCTAACCATGAAGTGGTTAATGCACAGAGGTCAACACTGCTGAGCAAAGAACAGACCTTGCTGGCCAGTTCTTTATTGATGTTGTGCTTTATCTCAGTAAGTTTTGCATCTGTCTGTGTTACAGCTTTGATTCTGCCATCAGGTCCCCCTGTCTTCATTGTGTCTAATAAATTAAACTGAATTTGCAAAATATTACAAAGTGACATGAGGATGTGGCTGTCAACAGCATAGAATAAGTTAATTACACACCATGAACTGGCTGAACTAATTTACTAATTGATGAATTAATTTAGTCATATCTGTTACAGATAAGAAAACTTGAATGCTGATAGAATAAAGACCTAATTCTTTTTCACTAAATGAATCATTAGGGTTTCTTCAGGTTTAGTTTTCCTTAGTCTGGTAATGGCTGTGGACCCTACCTCACTTCAGGCCCCTTGAAGTCATCAGAAAAGTTATAGTTGCTTTGTCCTAGCCAGATGTTAGCACTGGTTCTTCATCTTTAACTTTTCTTCACTGGTCAGACATTCAGCACCATCAGTAGTGTTGTCCAGCTAGAGATCCCATCCTGTCTGGATGGATTGGGGTGGGGGTGAGGGAATTGTGGTCTTTCCGAATAATTATATTTTTTATGCACACAGCAACATCCTCTCTGTGCAAGTTCTGCATCTCCTCTCTTTGAGGTTTTCCTCTTCAAACATACATTTGACTGCAATCTACTGCACTGGAACAGACTGCCCAGAAGGGTTGTGGAGTCTCCTTCTCTAGAAACATTCAAAACCCACCTGGATGTGTTCCTGAGTGGCCTCATCTAGGTGATGCTGCTGTGGCAGGGGGGTTGGACTAAATCATACTTTGAAGTCTCTTCCAGCTCTTAACTGTGATTCTTTGATCTCCTAGAACCACAGAATGCATTAGGTTGGAAGGGACCTTTAAAGGTCATCTAGTCCAACCCCCTGGAGTGATCAGGGACATCTTCACTAGATCAGGTTGCTCAGAGCCCCATCAAGCCTGACCTTGAGTATCTCCAGGGATGGGGGCCTCCACTACCTCATTGGGAAACCTGGGCCAGTGATCCACCATCCTCATATTGAAGACTTTTTTCCTAATATCCAACCTAAATCTCCCCTTTTCAAGTTTAAAACCATCACCCCTCATCCTATCGCTCCATGCCCTCATGAACAGTTCTTGCCCAGCTTTCTTACGGGCACCTTCAGGTGTTGGAAGGCCTCTAGAAGGTCTCCCCAGAGCCTTCTCCAAGCTGAACAAGCCCAACTCTCTCCACTTGTCTTCATAGAAGTGCTCCAGCCATTGGATCATTTCTGTATCCTCCTCTGGACACACTCCAACAGGCCCACATCCTCCTTGTGTTGAGGTCTCCAGAGCTGGACACAGTATTCCAGGTGAGGTCTCACCAGGCAGAGCAGAGGGGCAGAATCCCCTCTCTTGATCTGCTGGCCACACTTCTGACGTAGCTCTGGATGCAGTTGGCCTTCTGGGCTGCAGATGCACATTGGTGGCTCATTTCCAGCTCTTCATCCATGAGTCCCCCCAAGTACTTTACCTCAGGGCTGCTTTCTAGCAGACCATCTCCTAACCTGTAGGGATAACGGAGATTAAGGAATGAAAGATCACTGTGGGAAGACAGTGGTTGCTGCAGGGACATGGAGGGTAATGCAGGGACACCCTGCTGCACAGGAGACCACCACAGCAGCACTTGGATCTGCTGCCACAGTTTGCAGCCCCTTTCAGCACTGCCCACCTCCATTTCTGCATCTTTTTGGTTAGGCCAGGCTACATTACCTCATTAAAGAGCTTGTTTCTTCTGGCCTGGAGAAGAGGGATGGAGATTTACCTCAAGACTTTAGGGACAAATCAACGGTCTGTGTGCTGTGCTCGAGATTGGCAGAGCCAGGAGGGAGATCTTCGCTTCCCACTGAGCAAGGGTCAGCCAGCACTGGCATTGATGGTATCTGCCCGATGATGGACAGCTTGGAGTATTTGGACAAGGACATGGACCAGTTGGAGAGGGTCCAGAGGAGGGCCACAAAGATGATAAAGGGGCTGGAGCACCTTTCCTACGAGGACAGGCTGAGAGAATTGGGGCTGTTCAGCCTGCAGAAGAGGAGGTTCCAGGGAGACCTTCTAGCGCTCTGCCAGTACCTCAAGGGGGCCTACAAGAAGGATGGGGAGAGGCTGTTCAGTAGGGCCTGTTGTGACAGGACAAGGGGTGATGGTTTCAAAATAGAGGGAGGGAGATTTAGATTAGATATTAGAAAAAAGTTCTTTACTGTAAGAGTGGTGGAGCACTGGAACAGGTTGCCCAGAGAGGTGGTGGATGCCCCATCCCTGGAGACGTTCAAGGCCAGGTTGGATGAGGCCCTGAGCAACCTGATCTAGTTGGGGGTGTCCCTGCTTCTTGCAGGGGGGTTGGACTAGATGACCCCTGGGAGTCCCTTCCAACTCTAATCATTCTATGATTCTATGATTTACTGATCCTCGCTCCTGAGCCTTTTTCACCACTTGGTGCACGTCTGGGACTACTGTTAGAGGACAAAACACATCGTCAGGATCAAAGGAGACACTGCACTTCAGTAACAAGCACTGACCCTGGTATTTCTATGAAATCATAGAACTAATTAGAAGATCACAATGGAACGCTCCACCTACTAAACACAGCCAAGCAAGAATGTGTGGCTCTTGGATTTTGAAAACAATTTTGTTTCCTAGAGTAGTTTTCACTTTTATCTACTGCAGTTACTGAGTAATTGTGGTCACATTACAAAAACAGCCATCAGAAAAACTTAACGTACCGTTTTGCTGCAACTTAGTTGTGATCTTGTAAGTCTCCTCCTCCTGGCAGACTCCCATCTTTTGAAGCTATAAACGAGGCCAGTCTCTCACATTTTGAGCATTTAAACAAGGCTGAAGCTCTTTCTCTAGCCTGATTTGCCTTAGGACCTGAGAAACTCGGTTCAGTTAGATTTTGAAGCTTTGTAGATAGTTAACTTCCCAGCCATTTCTAAGGGAGGCACTGTAAAAACTACTTGTCCTGTCATGGACCAGGACACAGCAATCTGGGAGCTTCATATAAAACAGACTAAAAGGAGTTTGGTTTCCAATTTACTGCCTGAGGCAAGGAAGAGCGAAGAAACATAAAGAAACACGAAGCATAAGGAATAATGGTACAGTAAAACTTGATATCAAGGCAGATTAACAACCTGAGTGCCTTTGTATCCTAGGTACCCCAGGAAGGTGTAGCTTTAAAATAGAGACTTGAATAAAAGGCATTTTTGTGGCATTTACAGAGGGTTGGCATGGGAGAAGGCTCGTTTCTGTTGAAACCGTACTGCAGTGCAGCTGATCGCTATCAACTCACACGTGCCGAGTTGGGCAAACATCTCAGGAGAGAGAGAAAATGATGTGCAGAAAGGCAGATCTGGAACTTGACTGCATGAGGTGCACTCTGTGGTTCTGTGATAATGAAATGAGGTGGTCCAAAATGGAGCCAGACTGGGAAAAGGGATGGTAGTTCTGTGACCTTTCTCTGCTTTTATAAGGCAAAACTGAAGTCAGAATGCAAAGAGGCATTTAAACTCTGCTGTAAATCCCAGGTGCCAGTCTCCTGAGAGCAACTTGCATATGCCAAAGGAGGATGTTGTTTGAGGGAAACCCTGTTTATAACCAGAGTATGAGCCAAAAGGTAAAACTACCTTCCCCAACACATCAATAGAATGTGCTCTGGGCATCGGTGATGTTCCCTGCTGTGGAGTACGTGGTGCAAACACACCTTGTCACTGCAGAGCACCGGTATGTAGGAAAGGGATATCTGAAATTCAACTGCTGATTCTTTGCTGCTTCAGCATAGCAGAGAGGGGTTCATAGGTGGTTTGGTTTGCTCTTGAAATAATTTTGGCTTGGATTGTTGGGATTTTTTGGTTGGTTGGGGTATTTTTGCAGTGTCATACATAATGGGAGGAGCATAGAATAATTTTTCTATGGCTTAAAGATCCTCTGCAGTCTGTCAGGTGTGGGAATTCAAAACAGTCACGCTTGGATCTGATTGAATTTCCTATCCCTCCTAATTGCTATCTCTTTTTCTGTGTGACAATTTTCATTTCACTTCCTCTTTAGTAACCCTGGAGCCTTTCAGAGCAGTCAGAATTCGAGTTTGTGTTGTACCAGAAGAAAATGTACATTAAAAAAAACCCCAACATTTTCATGTGTGCTTATTGATACATTAAAAAGATTCCCAAGAGCACTTCAATTCCAGACCGCCTTTTCATCCTTCAACAGGCAAACTAGCAGGACCATTCATGTAGGAATACAAATGAATGCAGTGCTGAAGACAAACAGAAAAGTTCATAGCTCCTTGTTTGAAAAGCTGCCTTTGTGGAGCCGCGAGAGGATGCGGTACAATGCCCGGCGCAGGAGTATGAGCAGTAGGTGTAGGTTTGGATTGCTTCATGACAGGGGCATTTCTCTCAGCTCTGGGATTAGCACTTGTATCAAAACTTATGTAACAGCCACGTTGCCAGGGTGGTTTCTAAAAAGGATGCTCATGGCTCTTCAGATTCCCAAAGCTTTCAGTCAGAGGAAATATTTTAAGGGGGAAGAAATCTTTACTCCCCACCCCCACCTCACTGGTAATGCTCCATGGTTTTCTCCTAGGTCCCAGTGAGATACTTTTGCCTATATAAGACAGCAGTGAGGATGGAAAAATGAGTTTTCTAATGTAAAGTCACAGGCAACAGTGAGTTTTGTTGTGGGGAGCTACTTCATTAACATACTACGTTGTTCGTTGTGGTTGTTCTGCAGTGCAACATCTGCTGCTTTTATCCAGCAAATCATGAAGCCCTTGGGAAAAAAAAAGAAAAAACCCAACACTATTCCTGCCTCTGTTGCCCCAAAGGCTGCTGTTTGACAGAAGAACAGTCAGCTGCTATGGTGATGGGCACGGGGTGGGAACACCCACAGAAATAGAGGCAAGGCTGAAGCCAGGCTGCCTGCTACTGTTTCAGTAGCCTTTTCTGTATTCAGTGATGACTGACTGATTCCAAGGGGTTAACAGGTTATTTCACTGCTTTCTGCCTCAGGTTCTCACAAATAATGCAAAATAATACTCAGACAGAGGGTGAGCTGCTCACACAGATTGATGTTTGTACACGACTGCGTATAATTCCCTGCCTGTTGTGCTTGAATTTGGATGCGCAGAAATCTCCCTCCTCTCACACAAATTGAAGTCAGTTTTCAGTAATGCATAATTCATATACTAAAGCCTTTGTCACACAAACATCTTACTCTTTTTTCCCTAGCTTAGTAAGCCTGCTTTTGTATTTTTAGGATTTCTCTTCCCTAATAATCCAGCAAATCAGGCTGAAGACATCTCAAAACAGAACTCAGTAGATCTGAGGCAAGTTGTACGTCAAGGATACTGCCCTACGCAGTTGGTGACTCTCTGGAACCTGCTATTTACAGATCCATCCTCCACAAAGAATTATTTCCCTGTCTCATGGGGGTACACCAGTGCCGTGGACCAGGGCTCAAGGTAATCTGTCAGGGGGTTTGTAGATAGAGGTATATTTAGATATATCTCACAAGAAGTGTCTGCAGATGGATTTCTGTAGGAAACAAATGCAGCAATTTCTACTAAATTTTGAAGCTTTAATCGAGAATTACGCTTTCCTTAGGGAGCATGATGCCAGTATGCCAGTGCCTGATTGCCTCTTGACTGTAAATGTAGTCACATAAGTTCGGATTTTGAGGAACAGTAACTTGGCTAAAACCCTGTATTAAAAAGCTGTGAGAAGAGAAAACATACTATTAAGTTGTGTTTTAATTTATCACTTTGAAGAAAACACAAAGAGAGGAGTAATTCAAATAGCTTCTGGTATTGTTTGTTTTATTTTCTTCCAGATTTTGAGGACAGACCTGTCAAAAATTAATTGTTCCAGAGATACACAGAGAAAACTGTACAAAGTGGAGGCTGTCTTTTCTGAGGTATCACACATGTGTCCCTCCTTGGTATCTGCTGTTTCTGTAAACATCTGTGGCCATCTGAACTTTCCTATGCCAAGCTTTGAGAAGCTTCTGACCTTAAAAAGGTAACTGGTTTGTACATACATAGTGGATATGGATGTCCCACTAGTGGGAAGTACTGGTTTTTATTTGAGGATTGTTTGCTCATTCCAGAGGATTGTTCCCCAGATAACCAGCATACTTGGTAGCTCTTCTCAGCAGAGCTAACCAGAGCACAGGAAAAAAGTGAGATATGTGAAGTACTGTCAACAGGGTAGGAAATTTTGACAGTAATGGTTTACCAGGTCGTTAATTTCCTCCCAAATGACCCAGCACTTCTCCTCCTTGCCTGTTTATGTCAAGCCAGCACAGACCTTCTGGTCATATTAAATTCCAGCTGTGGAGGCGGCTTTGTTTCTTGCACATTGCCAATTTTAAGATAACAGGATTATTCCACAAGAAAAATTTAAATGGAAAAATTCAGGCAGCAGGCCAACAGAGAAAGTTACTATCTTCTATAAAAACCTAGTAAAACTTGAGTAAGAATCTCGAGAGTTTGATGTATTGATTTTCTTGTGAAAGTTCAAGAACTGTGTTTCATTGCAGGCTGAAACTCATCTCAACTCCTCATGACCAGCTGAGCAAGGGAGATGGGATTTGATGCTATCCAAGGTGTAATTCCACAGCTCATGTCTTTTGCTAGTGCCAGCTTAATAAGTTTCTGCCTACCCCCAGCCATTCATTTCCAGCTCAGCAGCAATTCAGTGCCATCTCTTTCCTGACTGTGTGGAAAACCAGGTGACTGAAAATGCCACAGTCAGGAAAAGAAACACTTTTTTTCTCTCTGAATTAGAATTTTTTGAGTGAACTTGTTTACAGCATGGCCTGTGAGCAGTTGTAATCAGGTGTATGCACACTGGTAGGGCAGTGGATGTGGTTTACCTTGACTTCAGTAAAGCATTTGACACGGTCTCCCACAGCATCCTCACAGCTAAATTGAGGAAGTGTGTCTGGAGGGTTGGGTACTGAGTTGGATTGTGAACTGGTTGAGCAAAAGTCACTTGTGGTCAATGGGACAGAGTCTGGATGGAGGCCTGTATCTAATGGAGTCCCTCAGGGGTCAGTACTGGGACCAGTACTGGTCAGTGTATTCATTGATGACCTGGATGAGGGAATAGAGTGCACAGTCAGCAAGTTTGATGATGACACAAAGCTGGGAGGGGTGGTGACACACCAGAAGGTTGTGCTGCCATTCAACAGCATTTAGACAGGTTAGAGAGCTGGGCAGGGAGAAATTTAATGAAATTTAATAAGGACAAGTGTAGGGTATTGCATCTGGGGAGAAACAACCCCAAGTACCAGTTGAGGACAGACCAGCTGGAGAGCAGTGCAGGTGAGTGGGACCTGTGGGTCCTGGTAGACATCAGGATGACCATGAGGCAGCAGTGTGCCCTTGTGGCCAAGATGGCCAGTGGCATCCTGTGATATATTAGAAGGGATGTGGTTGGTAGGTCAAAAGGTGTTTTCCTGCCCTTCTGCTCTGCCCTGGTGAGACCCCACCTGGAATATTGCAACCAGTTCTGGCCCCTCAGTTCCAGAAGGACATACAACTCCTTGAGAGAGTCCAGCGCAGGGCCACCAAGATGATGGAGTGGAACATCTTCCTTACGAGAACAGGCGGAGGGTGCTGGGTCTGATTAGCTTGGGAAAGAGGAGTCTGAGGGGTGACCTCATTAATGTTTATAAATGTGTTCAGGGTGAGTGTCAGGAGGATGGATCCAGGCTCTTCTCAGTGATGGCCAGTGATAGGACAAGGGCAGTGGTTCCAAGCTGGAGCAGAGAAAGTGCCATGTGAACATAGGACACACTTTTTCCCTGTGAGGGTGACAGATCACTGGAACAGGCTGCCCAGAAGGGTTGTGGAGTCTCCTTCTCTGGAGACATTCAAAACCAATCTGGACACATTCCTGTGTGATCTAATCTAGATGATCCTGCTCAGGCAGGGGGCTGGACTAGATGATCTTTCAGAGGGTTCCTTCCAACCCCGAGAATTCTATGATTTGTGAACTGAAGGTGACATGAACTGCCACATCTGAGGCAGCAGTGAGTGCTGGAGGATGACCCAGTGTTAGGTTGTCTTGCTGTCAGTGAAGATCTGCTCTGGGACCATACACTTGATGAAGGGATTTCACTACCCACAGTAGAATTTATTAAATTACTGCTTTTCATTCTATTTTATTAAGAAAGATTAAAATCTTTTTGCTTGGGCAGGTTGTTTTTTTTTTTTCTTGAGGCGATAAAGCATCTCTGTGAGAAGTCAATCAGCTTTGTGGACAGCCATGAATGTCAATAAAGTCTTGGCAAACACAGTAGGTATTTATTCAGCCTTGCAAATTAAAAACATTTTTCCTGCTTGTTTAGCAAAGGGAACAAAAAAAGACAAATTACAGAGCGGATGAGCTCTCTTGATGGTTAGAATTCATTAAGCTGGTGGTGAAAACGCTGGGGGATTGATGGTGCAGAAAAATAAAAGATGAAGCAGCTTTTCCCCAATAGTTGTGGATTTAAGTTCAAGTTGAAAATGACCAGGGAAAGAGAAAAAAAATCTCTTGAAGACATCTGTAACTGACTTGACAGTCTCAGATTCTGTCTTGGTAGGCAGTTCTTTTTGACCATGGTTAGTATTAATTGGTTTTTCAGCTGGCAGACAATTCCTCAGCAGTTTCTAGATCTTCATCATGCCATAGGGTATCTGCAGCAGCTCCTCAATGGGATGCAAGGCCAAGCATTAAGGAGGAACTTCACACAATCATTTTCCGTGCACAGAGGCTTTCTGCAGAGCTGTCAGTTATCTTCCCTCAGCTCCATGTTTTATTAAAAAAAAAAAAAAGGGAAAAAAAGAAAAAAAAAACCAAGAAATTAAAAAAAAAGTTACAATAAGTTGAGTGGTTTGTCAGACATAACGTACTCTCGGGCTATTGTCTGCAAATTACAGGCTGACTCGGTCTTTCAGCCTGTCACAGATGGATCGTAAAGCTGTCATAAGAACAGCTCTAAGAAAACCCATTTGCACAGCTCCTGTTATGGCAGAGCATGGAAAGGAAGCGATGAGACTTTACTTTTTATGAGTTTCCTGTACAGGATTGTCAGTCCAGTTGGAAATCTTTCCATGTGTTTGCTCTGATTATCCCTAATGAACATGAGAAAGTGCCCCCAACTGCAGTTTGCAGTCAAAGATGGGATTGGTGCTGTTGTGTGTAACCACAGGAATTCGTCACCTGGAGAGAGAGAGTTACCTGAAAGGTGGCTGAGAGCTGCTGAACCACCAGAAATCACTGGAATTACTCAACAGCAAAAGAAAGCCATCGTAAACACTAATCATGCAGCGGTTTAATCACAGAAGAGACATCACTCATGTAAGTAATCCTGCGGTGTTAAATAAAAACACAGGAATTTTCATGCGTTTAAGGTCAGGGTTTGTAGCACTGATGCTTCATTGCCATAATTTTCTCTGAAACAACAGGTTACCCCTGAGCCAGCAGCATGTCCAGGCACCAGGAGAGCCAACCATACCCTGGGGTGCATCAAGCACTGCACGGCCAGACAGTCCAGGGAGGAGATTGTCCTGCTCTGCACTGCACTGGGGCAGCCTCACCTCACTGCTCTGGGGGCAGTTTTGAGTGTCACAGGACAAGAGGGACACAAAACTATTGGAGAATATCCAGAGGAGGGCAGTGAGGATGGGGAAGGGTCTGGAGGGGAAGTCTTGAGAGGCTGAAGTCCCTGGGGTTGTTAAGTCTGGAGAAGAGGAGGCTGAGGGGAGGCCTCATGGTGGTCTGTGGCTTCCTGATGAGGGGGGAGCAAAGGGGCAGGTGCCGATCTCCTCTCTTTGGTGACCAGGGACACAGCCTGAGAGAATGGCATGAAGCTGTGACTGGAGAGGGTCAGGGTGGGTGTTAGGAAGAGGTTCTGTCCTGAAAGGGTGGTTGGGCACTAGGCCAGGCTCCCCAGGAAAGTTGTCCCAGCACCCAGCTTGACTGAGTGTCTGGACAATGCCCTCAGTCCCCTGCTCTGTCTTGGCTGGTCCTGTGTGGAGCCAGGAGTTGGACTGATGATCCTTATGGGTCCCTTCCAACTGAGGAGATTCTATGAATCTATGAAACCTTACAGGATAATGTTCATTGGTAACTACAGAAACAAAAAAGTAATCACAAACACTTACATCTAAATATAAATTTAAATCTATGAATTCTGGGTTTTCTCTTCCCACTTCCCAGTATCTTGCTAAATAGGTATGTAAAGACATTATCCCTCGTGTTTCTCTTCTTCCTTTCCAGTTAAACAAGAAAATTGCTCTCAGCTTTTCTCATCAGTAAAGGATGAGAGAATAGTCCAAGATCTGAAAATGTTCTAAAACTTACAGGACCTAATTAGAAGGAGGCATCTTGGAGAAGTACAATAGCTCTCTATCTGCAGTTCATTTGTTTCTCCAATTTAGAAATGACAGTTTACAGCCTAATGCGAGAGTGTTTCCTATTATCTGTGTTTTAGAAACATGCAGAGTTATTACAAGTTTTGAAAAATGCTTTTTTTCAGAAGTGCAAATGATACTAAATGGAAGAATTTACTCTCTGAATAGTCAGGATGGTGATGCTGTGGTCTGTAGCTGTTCTAGGATCAGTGGTAAAGGCAGAGCCACACAACGACCTCAGTTTCAAATCCCGTGCGTGTCACGAATGCAGCCATGTAAGAAAAGGTGCTGTAATGCCAGTTTACCCATCCCTTGCCCAGGGTAGGTAATGCTTGTGAAGCACTGTCACTTTTCTTGTTTGTCAAATGGATTTCCTCATGGAAACGTTCTCCAGGAGGAGAGCCTTAGCTGTGCTGTTGACAGATACCCTCGTGGGAACTGTCCACAGTAATTTGAGATCCCTCTGCCCTGTCTTCAGCCATCTCCAAGTTAGGTTTCTAGTCTAAGCTAGTCGTTTTGGTTGTCATTGTGGTAAAAGAAGAGAGGGATGCATCTCTGGAGGTGATTAAACCTTAGAAACAAATGTAATTAATTAGGTTTTTGACATGGTTTCCTGCCCCCTGAAGAGAAGGAATTTGAGACTGCTTGGCTGTCTGCAGGGCATCACAGACGGGTTCATCTTGGGTGATGGTTGCAATCGACTAAAATCAGGACTTCTGAGGCAGTTCCAGCACATGCTACCTGTAGTACACTGCAGTAGGGAGCAAGTAAGAAGCTTCATTCTTCTTCAGTATGTTGCAGCAAGGCAAAGTTTCAGGCTTTTTCTTGCCTTGGGGAAACAGCCCTGTCCTGCCCAGGCTTTAAAATGGTTTTATTTTAACCGTGTTAAAGCACGAGCGTTTCTTGCGCCTGCAGGGAAAATTCCCAGACATCCATGGACTTGGAGCAGAGCTCCAGGAGATGGGCACAAGCACAGCTCAGTCCTTCTCCTGGCCAAGCTGCTTCCTGACTGCTCCCCTCCATACAAACACTTTCTGGACAGAAAAGCTGCGTAATAAATCCAACGCTGTGGCCTGGCATGGGGACAGCTTTTCCAGTAACTGAAGCAACTGCCCGCTTTGAGAGGCCCAACCTACTCCATTCGGTTGTTTTCCTTAAAACAGAGTTGCTTTACACCCTTACCCTCTCTGCCCTGCTGTGGAAACATGCTGTGCCTGTTGTGAGGGTGCTTGCTTGGGGTAATTTGTTCTTTTGAGGAGAGGTTGTGATGTACCCATCGAGTAGTTCCCGGAACATGGCACCGTGAGCGTGACTGAGCCCCGCAGTCTGTGCAAACACTCCCGACTCGCTTGACATTGTTCTGCAGATGCGATGGGGTATGTTTGTTCTGCCAGCTGAGATGAGAACTTGCAGACAGGTTATGAAAAAAAAAAATAAAATAAATCTGTTTGAAAGGAATAAATTGTCTAGAACACACTTCAGTAGCAGACTTCTAGGAAAAAACCCTGTGTCAGACTTCTTAGAAGTAGAGCTGGGATCAGGCAGTAAGTGCCAGCTCTGGGTAGTCCATAATTAATGCAGTCCTTAACGATAGGTTGGGACACAGACATCAGTGTTGGAAGCACCACCCCAGCGAGAGCTAGCAGACAGGTGGGCTGGTTTTCAGACCACATGCATGACCTTTTGGATGAATATTCAACATCTAGGCATTAATATGTAGCTTCTTGTCACATGTCTGTACTTCTGCTGCTGCAGTTAAAAATAAAGGCACATTTACATCTTGCAGGAGACCTTTCACAGGGTGTTTTGCCTTCACTAGAGGGAGTTTGCAGCTTTTCCTCATGGATTTGCTTGGTGGTAGTCATGCTGTGGGCAGCCCTCAGCAGACAAAATGTGTTTACAGAAGGCAGTAACAGAAGTTGGGCAGAGGTCCTTGTGTCATGGTTAAACCCTTGTACGTGTTGTCCAGGCTTGTCTCGGAGTGACGCTGCTGTAAGCAGTTCCATTGGTAGCACCATAATAGAGAACAGAAATGAATGTTCAGTGACTCAAACCAAAATCAGGGGTAAGAATAAAGAAATAAAGCATCAACTGTTTAATAGGAAAAAAGAAAGATAAAAAAGCCCCCATGGATAGGTATTCTTCTGTGGCATTTCCAGTTTATTGTTACAGGAACATCATCCCAGCTAGAAACAAGCTCCCTCAGGAAGCTGGTTTCATATGGTGGTTTAGATTTAACTATTCATTGTCTAGCACCATTTGAAATCAGTGTTCTTGGAGGAAGAATGCCAGCCTGCATCAGTAAAAAGGATCCTTGGAAACCTCTGTGGAAAAGAAGAGAAAGTCAACACGTTCCTTGCGAGCTTCTGCCGTTACAGTTGGCTCCATCGCTGAACAAAGTCCCTCCGTAGGCTGGGACTGCAGCCTGTGGCCAGGATGACCCTTGGGAGAGCAATGTGGTGATTATCAAAGACAGAAGCTGCTGTAGAACTGCTGTGCAGCAGCATGTTTATAGTGTTTGTAGGGTTGAACCAGAACTTTGGGAACAGAGGAAGAGGCTTAGGAGACAATAAAGTGTAATGCAGAGTTGCAGCAATGTGGGAGACACGGATGTTTATGGACCAACCAGTAAATCTAGTGTAGCCAACCAGTTTGTACAACGTGGTGAGCAGTACAGAACTTCTATTTGCTCTGCTTTGTTTTCAATTCAAAGCCTGTTGCAGCCTCACATAGACAATGTTTTTGTTAGTTCTTTACTGCCCTTGTAAATACCTCGTACATGTATCATACAAGACACACAATAGAATTTAAAGCAGATAATTTTAAATTTAAGCACTGGGAGTTCTAGATGCTGTTTGTATCCCTGCTGGGTGTTTGCTTTTTCATTGTGGCATGTTTGGCAGATCTGAATGTGCTTATTTATGTTTATGGGACTTAACTGTGCAGTGTTTGGGTTGTAAGTCAGCAGCCTGATCCACAGGTTGTAGTGCCTGGAAATACCCAGGACCAGTGAGAATTGGACCACGCATGGTAAGTCACATTGGCCAAAATCCACCAGAATTTGGAAGACTTGAAGTGTTTTAATATTGGCTTGGCTATACTAAACACTGTGAATAGCTAATGGTTGATTTCAACAGTTTTCACCTTCTAAGTCATTATTTTCTCACATTTATAACATTTTTTTAGTGAAAAATATCACTGAGGTATTTAACTAACACTTTACAGGTATTTTGGGATTCTCCAGTGCAAAATACCATCCAGCACTTCATCCTTGCAGATCTCAGCAACCCCTTTAGAGGATGACTGATTTCTTTTGGTGTTCAGAGTCAATAATATTTTCTAGCACCATTTGAAATCGGTTATAGTGATTGGGGAATTGCTCCTTGTGACTTTCATACAAGATGCACCACAGAGAATCTTTCAGTGCCGTTATCTGGGACCAAAACCAAGAAAATATATTTGAGTGAACAAAATTGCTCAATACAGAAACATACATTTAAACTCAAGTGGTTTGAGGTGTTGGAGAATTTTCCTAGGAGAAAATGTGATCTGTAGTAGATGAGTGTGTAGAACTGTGTAACAAGAGGTCTTGATTTAGGTTGTCTCTGTAAAGGTGGTGGTCAGAATGGTTTGGAAAGATGTGCAAGTACTGAGAGTGAAGATGAAGGAGGCAGTTTTGTTTTCCTAGCAAGAATCATTGGTACAGACTTAAAGGAAAAACAAAACCTCTGTTGGCTTGATGCTCAGGTGTGAGGAAACAAGAAGTCAGCAGCAGGAAGCCCTCCAATCTCTGGTTACTGTACTCCAGTCATGCTGAAAGCAAGATCTTGTGAAAGATTTCATTGCCAGCCTGAGAGCCTTTTGCATGCTCCTCTCTTAACACTGTTAACAGCATAACCCACAAAGAAAAGCTGATTCATCTTCCCAGGGTCGTTGCAATATCTAAGAAGCTTTCTCTGAAGATTGAGCTGTTTAGGGAAACACAACTGGCTGGAGATAAAGGGTCAAAATGTGGGTTGTGTCCCCAGTTGCAACAGGATGTCCTGTGCAAGTCATCCTTCAGCTAGCTTGTCACGCTGCATCCAGCTTTTTGAGAGCTAATAACACACCAACCTACAGGAAGGCATCAGTGTGGCAGGGATATTTTCTGAGATGGACTGCTGCAAGCATCAGTATGCTGCCTTCCCCTGCTGTTCTGCACAGGGGAAGTAAACAACTGCAGCCCATGAACAACTGGAGCAGCATTTGGGTATTTGGAGGCATTTCTGAGGTTGTGGCTCATTGGCAGCAAATTTATCCTTCCCTTCCCCCCATGCCTAATAATTCCATTGGTATATGCTCCTCTTTTATTTCTGTTTAAATAGGAGAGGATCAGATAATCACAAATCGAGACGTGGCCTTCTAGTCCCTGGCTTCCATCCATTTGTGAAACTCACCCTTGGGATTTGTCTTTTTTCAGATGAGACTCTCAGAAGTGGGTTGTGCTGCATTCAGTACATAAAACCTCTAGGTTAGCCCTAAAATTATTATTAAAATAATGAAAATATTTGACAGTGTGATGCAGAGAGCTGACCCCTGCCCATATATGTATTTTGGGGGGTTTGACACATATTCTTATCAAGGGTAAAAGCTGTACACAATTAAGTATTGCACCCTGGGAATGTGGCTCACACATAATTAGGGTGTTCCGAGTACATCCACTGCTGAAGTAGCTCCCATGCAGACAGCTGCTTAAATGATTTCTTGCTCACCAGTCCTCGAGTGAGCAGATCGATCTGTTTGGAGTTCAGCTGCTTGTACTCTGCTTGTCGAGGTAGGATCTGAATGTCTGAACTGCTTTACAGTTGCAGGAAACTTGTTAGCACAAAAAAACTAACCTTAAGGTAAGAATCGATTACAAAGCAATACAGAGTGCTGGCCCAGAGACAGCTGAAGGACATTATTAAAGTTTTAATTATTTCTGTTGAAAGGTAAGAGGGTTTTAAGCTGTAGTAATTTTCTCAGTGCCATATCGGGGTTTCTCGGCTGTAGTATTTTTCTCTCTTTGAGCCATGTAGTGAGAAGAAAACACAGCTGTCCAGTGGTGGGATCTTGTGAAAAGCTTTTCAGAAGAGAGGACTGCTGCTGGTGTGCCCCTGTGCTTACACAGTTGCTTTCTGTTCCACGTTGGATCTTCTTGCAGAACAGGGAAAGAAGTGGCAGATTCTGCACCTGGGAAGGGGCAACCCTGGCTAGTAATACAGACTGGGGGGTGGCAAGCTGGAGGCCAGCCATGGTGAGAGGGATTTGGGGGTCTTAGTCAACAGTCAGTTCCTCATGAGCCAGCAGTGTGCCCAGGCACCAGGAGAGCCACCTGTATCCTGGGGTGCATCCAGCACAGCACAGACAGACAGTACAGGGAGGGGATTGTCCCGCTCTGCTCTGCGCTGGTGCGGCCTCACCTTGAGCTCTGGGGGCAGGTTTGGGTGTCACAGGACAAGAGGGACACAAAACTATTGGAGAATGTCCAGAGGAGGGCAGTGAGGATGGAGAAGGGTCTGGAGGAGAAATCTTAAGAAGCTGAAGTCCCTTGGTTTGTTCAGCCTGGAGAAGAGGTGACTGAGAGGAGACCTCATGGTGGTCTGTGGCTTCCTGATGAGGGGGGAGCGAAGGGGCAGGTGCCAATCTCTCTTTGGTGACCAGGGATAGAACCTGAGGGAACAGCTTGAGGCTGTGACAGGGGAGGTTTAGGTTGGATGTCAGGAAGAGGTTCTGTCCTGAGAGGGTGATTGGGCACTGGAACAGGCTCCTCAGGGAAGTGGTCCCAGCATCCAGCTTGACTGAGGTCAAGAAGCATCTGAACAATGCCCTCAGTGCCCTGCTCTGACTTGGCTGGTCCTGTGTGGAGCCAGGAGTTGGACTCAATGATCCTTGTGGGTCCCTTCCAACTCAGGAGATTCTGTGAAGGAAAGAAGGTGAGAAAGAAGAAAAATGGTTCATGGGAGCAAGTACTGCACTGTAAAAAAATCTATATGTGCAAGGGAGAAAGAAGCATGTGTAATGGGTTTCTTTTTTCTTTTTTTTTTCATCCTGTATGCTCACAGCTATTGCCCTTTTTAGAAAGTGAAGCTACTAGAGGACAGTCTTCCCTGTCTCACAGCCAGAGTGCAAAGCAGTGCTTACAGAAATTACACTAGCCTCCAAACACTGATCAGGTGTCACGGTATGTCACTTCACCTGTTTGTTCACAAGCCTATTCCACCCTCCTGTTTGATAAACCCACAAGAGTAACAAAACGTGACAAAATGCAAGGAGATTGCTTCATGGTCAGCAAAGTTTGTCTTAGTTGCCGGTATTCTGGAACGATGTTAAAATGAAATAAACACTTGGAGTGAGCCAAAAGCAGTGCTGGAAGTCGATTGCTGCTTCTCCCTCAGGCTCTCACTTCTGGACTAACATAAAAGGTGCTTGATGGTGGGCTGAGAGAGAGGGATGATGTATATTGGGAAATTTTTACTGCAAGAATATTTCAGAAATGTGCTGCCGTGGACCCTTTTTTATTAATGGGGCATTAAACCAGTTCATTTCACTACCCTGAACCTAAATTTCAGTTGTCACATTAAGTTGTCTGAAACTTTTGTGGTCTTGCTTCATAACTCACAGAATCACAGGATGTCAGGAGGTGGATGGGATCTCGAATGATCATCTAGTCCAACCCCCCCTGCAAGAGCAGGAATTCTGTGAAGTCAATTGTATATTGAGATACCCTGATTACATTTAATAGGAGCTTGGCATGATGGTGAACTGCTGGGTTTTTTCATAGCAAATAAATTGGAGGTCAGATCTATCATGTTCAGCAGCTTAATCCTTTAATTAATGAAACACCCATGCATGAAATGCTTCTAGAAAAGGGGAACAGGAAATAAGACAGAACTGTGATACTAGACAAGATGCTTCCTGATTTCTTCAAGCTAGCTTGAGACTGGGTAGCCAAAAATAACCTGCTTGTGAGCGAGCTGTCATGTCTGTAGCACTCATTTCCAGTGCTGTAATGGACAGCAGAGGTACAAGTGGAATAAATCTGGGTAGTGTGGCTTTTACTGTGGGCTGAGTCCAGCTGGGACCTTCACTAAGTAAGAAATGGCAGAGACTTAACGTTGGCAGAGCTTTGCTAAGCTGTAAAACAGACTATTAAAGCTCACGGCAATTTAAGGATGCCAGGAGAGCGAATTCTTGCTTGTTTGGGTAATCCTCATAAAAATAGAGTTTATAGATGCCTCCTCTGGTAAATCAGATTTAAAGAGGACAGTAAAGCAACCCTAGGAAAGCAAAGCAAAGGAAATCTAAAGAGAACAGCAAAGCAACCCTAGTTAAAGTGCCTACACACGAGGTTTTCAAGGCACGTCTGGTTCAGGGCAGCTGTACTCCTCACAGAGAGCTCTCCTGCTTTCTGCCACAGTTCTCAAACTGGTGGCTTCTGTTCTCTAGTGGCCAGATGGTCAGGTGCTGCAAATACATCTCATCTTGAAGCATCCAGAGCTTCTTGTGTCCAGGCATCACAGCTGGACTAGCTACATGCACCCACTTCTGCCACTGAGCAGGCAAAGCGATGGATGTTCTGTATGTTCACACCAGTCAGTGGTTGCAGACTTCTGCCCAGGAGCTATTCCCATTGAGCTCCTAGAGGCAACACTTTTTTTTTCTCCTTCCATGTTTTTCTTACCCTTCTTGCTCTCCCACAACAGTCTAAGGTGAGATCTGTGGCTGCCTGCTCTTCCACCCGGATTGCTGGGTGTTGGAGCTGTGTTAGAAGCAGCTTCTATCTCTGCTGCCTTCTCAGCATCACGGTCTGTCTCTGCTCAAGGTTTCCTCTCTGGTGAACCTGCTGTGGCAGCAGGTGACTTGGCTTCAGTCCTGAGGGAGCATGTCCATAAAACCTGGTTTTCCTTATGTCACAGAACAGCTTTTTAATGGCCACTTGCTGTAAAAAGGAGAGGTGACCGTTGGCATCACAAGGATTGGAGTTCCACCATTGCTGCAGAGGAGAGATTTTCTTGGGCTCTGCTTTCCAAAGCAATTAACATACTGAGCCCTACAGATCTCTGGCTGGATGCCAGCCTGCAAAGCCTGACACCTTCCTTCACAGCAGCACAGCCTGGGATGAAAGGCTTGGGAAAGAGTGTCCAGCCACGGTCTGGAGGAGTCAGCTACAGCACACCTACCCAAGCAATGCAGGGCAGAGCAGAGCATGGACATCCCCAGGGAATGCACAGCATTTCTCCCAAGTCCCTTGTTCCTTCAGATACCATTGCTTTTTGTACCACTGTAAAATTAGTGCATGCAGGGGCGTTATCGTAAAACCCAGTAGGATTTATTTATAATTGCTGATTTTACTTGGAAGGTACTCAAACACCACGGTGCAGGATAGAATTCTAAACCAGACTGGTTGGGGCCCATCCTCCTGAGTGTCTCTATTGATGATCTGGATGAGGGGATTGAGTGCACCCTCGGTAAGTTTGCAGATGACACCAAGTTGGAGGCAGAGGGACCTGAACAGGTTGGATCGATGGGCAGAGGCCAGTGGGATAAAGTTCAGTGTGACTCAGTGCAGGGTCCTGCACCTCAGTCATGACAACCCCAGGCAGTGCTACAGGCTTGGAGCAGGGTGGCTG
>VXBZ01003303.1:67238-93888 GCA_013399135.1 Heliornis fulica
CCTCGTAGGGCCTGTTCTCCAGACCCTTCACCATCCTCGTTGCCCTTCTCTGGACACGCTCCAGAACCTCAACATCCTTCTTGAAGTGAGGGGCCCAGAACTGAACACAATACTCGAGGTGAGGCCTCACCAGTGCAGAATACAGGGGGATTATCACCTCCCTGCTCCTGCTGGCCACACCGTTCCTGATCCAAGCCAGGATGCCATTGGCCCTCTTGGCCACCTGGGCACACTGCTGGCTCATGTTTAGGGGGCTGTCAACCAACACCCCCAGGTCCCTTTCCGCCAGGCTGCTCTCCAGCCACTCCTAATAGGCTGCACATCTAATAGGAAAACCTGGTTTTTACCTCCACAGTGGGCTGGGTGCTCAGGAATTGGGTCCGTTGCAGCTTGAGCAAAGGTAGAGGAGAGCCCAGACCCACGGGAGGGATGGGACATCGGAGGGGAGCCGGGCTGAGCAGTGCTGCCTGCTGTACCGACGTGTATTTATTATGTTGGGAATAACTTGTACTTGTGGGACTTGGTTAAACGCCAGGAAAACCATGAGGGTGAGGCTGTGGCGTTCTTCCTGAGTTGTTACCAAGTCCCTGGAGCCTCAGTGGACTGGCACACTGTGTGCTCATCTGCTGCAAGCACGGCCGTATCCATTCACATAAGGACACGCTGTGTCCTGGGCTCCCTCAGGAGCCCCATCTCACCCACCTTTCATTTCTTCCCACAGGGTCCTTTCTCCAGGCAGGCTCTGGGTCAGCACACCCTGTGTCCCACATCTGAAAACAGCCTCAAAGACCTCACCCTTGGATTTAGCAGAAGAAAACAGTGGGTTGGTGATGTCCCAGGCTGGCACGGGGGAGGATTTGTTCGGCTGCGTTAACCGGTGGCTTGTGAACGTGCAAAGGATCTATCACAAGTGTGGGATGGGAGCAGAGGAGACAAGCACAGCACTGTTGAGCCAAGACCTTGGGATGTGGGATTGAGTAGGAGGTAGCTGAGAAGGACTTGGGGGCAGGAGGGCTGGTGAGATGCTGCAGACCAAGGCCTGGGTGGCTCCTATGGGCAGCTTGCACACATCTGTCCGGGCTCCTCTCACCGCCGCAGGGGATTCCTGCGCTGCTCCTTGCTGCTTCCTTCACGCTCTGCATCGCTGTTGCTGTTGGAAACATCATTTCCTAAGGAGAGAGAGATGAGGTCTGCAGAGGCAGCACAACAGCAGCTTGAGGACACTCAGGAGCAGGAAAATCAGTTATTTTTAATCAAACTGGCATAGAAATGCTGGGTCAGAAGGACGTCTCCAATCCAGCCTCCCACTGTTGCCAGGCTGATAGCTGTGACTTGCACTAGCCAAGTGTGAATTCCACATCCCACCCAGAGTGGGCCATCTCGGGGGGTCTCTATCCCAGGGCAGCAGTGCCTTGCAGTGAGAGCCTCTCCTACAGCCAAGCTGAGCCTCCCAAGCCCCACTTTGCACCTGATGTCTTTTGTTAGAGCCTGGCATGGCAGAGGGGTGTTTGTAGCCAGCTCTTGGCTGACCCATCCTCAGGACTTCTCACCACTTGCTCATGAAGCACAGAAACCCATCTTTCAACCCCACCTCCACTCTCCCAAAAGCAGGGCAGCAGAGTGTCCTTAGGCACATCTATGAGGGATGAGTCATCCCACCACAAACATACCCCATGGACACCAGCCCTGTCTTCCGTACTGGTGGCTTTCTGTGCCCATGGAGGAGCGCAGACAGAACTTCCAACATTCTCCAGACCAGATACCATGGGGTGACATGAAGCATTGGAGAGGACAGCTGCACCCCTGGTGCCCTCATAGACCTAGCCCCATCCAGGAGAGATCATCCAGAGCATCATGCCCTAACAGCTGGGCTTGGGTGTTGGCACCAGGGCAGGGGAAGGTCTTAGAAATGCCACTCAAGTCGTTCCTCTTTTAGAACCATTCTGTGTCCCTGTCAGTTCACACACAATTTTGCAGGGGTACATCTTGTCCAGGCAGCCTCCAGCCCTGGTTCTACCCACTGGCACGTTCGTGGCCAAGCAGCGACAGACCGCAAGTAACTAATGATGTCCCAGTGGTGACACCACACGTAGCACGAAATCCCCAGTATCACTGGGGCCTTTCTTTTTTTGACCAAGTTTGGCACAACCTTAGTAAGATCTGCAGAGTGTCAGGATGAAAAATGAGCATGGAGCTGTAAATTGGCAGCAACCACTTGAGAGTCATCACCACCGACACTGGGGGAAAAGAGCTGCCTGGAAGGACGGGGTGTTCGTTGGCGGTCCTTTGTGTGACCCCTTCCTCCATGCTTTGTGTTAGCTCTGTAATGACTGCTTATTACTTTTTTCACTTTTAATTTCACAATGAATATGAGCAAGGCGAGCCCAGATGTAAATAGGAACAGAGACACTTCTGCAGTGACCCCAGGGGAGTCTTCTCCGACCGCCCCACCGCCAGCACTGAGCCACCACCAGTTCCCGGGAGCCCCTTGCAGGGGCCAGGAGGACATAGAAGGGTGACAAGGCAGATCTGACGATTTAAAAAAAAGGAAAAGGCCCCAGTTTATTAGTTTGGTGCTGATAGAATAAAAAAAGTTAATGCTGCAACCTAGTGGAGAAAGTCCAGGGTTGCAGATCTACGGCTGAGCTGATTCAGGCCTGGGGAAAGCAGAGGGTGATGCAGTTTGTGCCATGTAAAAAGGCTGGTGGAGACAGGACCACAGCAAGCCCAGGGATTCTGGATCTGAGAGGATGTTCTGTAACCTTTCCAGAAGATGCTGGCTTAGCCTTGAATTATATCCTGTGAAAAGGCTGTGAACATCCCTGTGGGCCACGTTAGCACAGCAAAAACGTGAGTGCAAACAAGGTGCAGAAGGGGGGGTCTGTTGCTGGCAGTGTCTGCTTGGGATGGGATCTGTGCTCCCAGGTGTTTCTTACAGCCCCACAAGGGGTGTGAATCACAGCAGAGCCTGTTTCCTGGGTAAAACAAGTCACTGGTGTGGATGAGGTGGATCACTTAGTGCCTGTATCCTCATAAACCCACCCTTTATAGGGCTGCAATATCTTAGTGGTATGGGACAAGCTCTGAGGCTGGAGCACCTGGATCTGAGAAGTGGAAAAACCCGCAAAGCACAGATGGTTTTGGGTCAGTAATCACCCAAATGGGAGGGGAGACCAGCACCAGCTGAGAAAAGGGCTAGTGTGAGTAAGTTCAAAACCAGTTCAGGGGGAGAGGGTGGTGTGTCTCATAGGGGTGCTGTACCCAGGCTTGGGGTCTGCACTGTAGAAAGGAGGCTGGAAAACAGAAGGATTTCAAAGGAGAGCTTCAGGAGTGAGAAAAGTTGGAGGAGCATCTCTGGGAGGGATAAACGAGCATTTAGTGTGTTACCTGTGTGAGGAGGGTACAGAATGTGTCCAGCACCATGCACTGCCACGTCCAAGGGACCTCAGTCCTGGGCTTGGTTCCTGTGTGCAGGTATCCTGGAGAGCACCCAGTGAGTAAACCCCTCTACTGAGACCCTGCAGGAGTTTATACATCCAGAGAGGTTTGATTGAGGGAGGGGAGGGGAGGGATCAGAGAGAGCTCCCTAACACTGCCCAGGACACCCTGGCCACCATCACCATCATGCTGAGGGCATCTGCAGAACCGAGATGCCTCTGGGATTAGAGAGCTGAGCTGGGGATTTACAGACACATGTTTTGGTTTTAGGCAACACAGTTGGCATCGAGCTGCTGATACCACACCCCACCTGCCCCCTCCACATCCTTGCAACTGCACTGGTTTCACTAAGCTGAAGACAGCAGCTCCTTTGGATCTAGCAGGGTCCTTCCCAGTCAAAGCCACCCTGGCACCCAGGAGACCTTAGCAGTGTGTTAAACCACAGCTGCTGACTTGTACCCTCCTCAACTTGGGGTGAACATAGAGATGGCAAGACAGGGAATAAAAATGGGAAAGGAGGCTACTGAGTGTTAGTCCATGGGTGAAGAGTTGCAGATGGGCTTGAGATGTCCTGCATGCTCAACCTGGATCAGGGAACTGGTGGCAGCCCTTAAACCTAGCACCCAGAGGCCAGCAACATCTGTCCCCAAAGCCCTGCTCACCCTGCTTGTTCCCCATCCAGACATTTTGCTGTGCAAAAACCTCCCTGACATTGCTGACATCAGTGGAGTACATGTCATTAAAAAATAACCCAGGCATCACATGGAGGAGAAAGCAAGGAAGGAGGATGAAGTACAGTCAGGAGTAGTAGCAAAAGGAAAACGAGGAGGAGGAGGAGAGACATAGTGGTGGGGGAGCATAGAGGAACGTGCCAGCTTGAGGCAGCTGCGAGGAGCCCGACAGCTGGAAGCCAAAAATAAAGCTTGATGGTGAATCAATTTGTTCTGAGGAACGGGTAAATCAGGGGAAGCAACAACAGAGGGGAGAGGACAGGACAGCTGATGAACTGAATATGCAGGAAAATCCACAGAGCAATGAATCACCTCCCTGAAAAGCCCCTTTTCCCGAAACAAGGCGGTGATGAGGTAGAAAAGGAAGCGGAGACAGAAACAATCAATTCTGTGGCACGTCTCCTTCTGAATCAATACACAGGAGTGGCCAGATAAATCACAGGTGAGCAAGCCATGGCTCATGGTGGAGCCCAGCTTTGAGAGGCACCAGGAGCAATGATTCATGAATGTGTCCACCAAGAAAGGTGCTGCAGGATGTTACGGGGACATGGAGCATCCCAAAGAGGTTGGACGTTGGTGTCCCTGCCTGTGTTAGGGGAGGTTGGAACTTGATGATTCTTGAGGTCCCTTCCAACCCAGACCAGTCTGTGATTCTGTGTGCCTGTCCCCCCAGGTGATGGCAGGACAAGGAGGTTCAGGCAAGGAATAGTGGGCTGCAAATTTGGAGTTACCCTGAGCAGAGGAGCTGGTGCTGGATCCCAGGGACCAGGGGAGAACTGCAGCTAAGCTTCAAAAAACGTTCTTGGGGGATGGGTTAAGGGTGCTTTGAGCATCACAGAGACAGTAGACAGTGGAGTCATGGTTTGGATCATGGAGCAATCCTGAATGATAGCTAAAATGTAATAGAAAGCACATTAAAAGCTCCTTGAGGAGCAGTCTAGGTGTTACAGCTGTAGATGTGTAATATAAAGCAATGAGGAGAACCTAAAATAAGTGTGGAGAGGTTTCTTGAGGAAAATCCTTCATGCTTTGGGGCAAAACAATCCCCAGAGAGACATTGCAGAGATTGCATCATGCAGAAAGCACAGAGGGGAGCTGTTAGTTACTAGGACATGGCTGCTTTTGGCCACTGCTTTTGGCCACCATTGGGGAGACTCTGTGTAAAGAAGCCAGAAGAGCAATGGGCCCTGATTTTGGAAATGAGTTTTGGGTGTTTCATCAAAACAGAAAGAATTTGGGCATGATCTTTCCCAGCTGAGCACTCCAGCCACTGGACTAGAGTCCAGTTCTGTCCCTGCTGCTTAACTCATCTCCATCACTGCTCTGTGATGCTGTTTTTTGAAAAGCATTTTGTGCATAAATGGTTGAAAGACTTTGGAGGCATATGTATGTGTGGAGGGTCACATCTCCCACCAACAGTCCCCTGTCCAGCTCCTCTCAATATTTCCCAGTTTGCCCTCCCCACGGGACATGAGCATCTCAGCACTGTGCTGGAGGAGGAGAGACTGCCAGTGAGCTGGCATGGGCAGAGGGAATGGATGGAGAAATGAAGATTATTCCTGTTGGACCCAAATTCCTCCACACCGAGTTCTCCATGGGGATGGAGGTAATTTCATCCCACCCCCTTGGGACAGCCATCAAGGGCTCCAAGCCCGAGTGCCACCTCTCAACAGCCCAAGGGGAAGAGTGGTCCTCTCTGCAGATGGAGCTGTGCTGCAGCCTTCCCTTCTGCTGATGTAAGGCCATGTTGTCACTAGAGGGAAGCAGAATCATGTGCGTGGAGATGGTCCAGCATGGCTGGCATCACCAGGGCTGCTCATGGGGACAGTGAGCAGGATCACCCACCCGGGAGCCCTGACTGGAGAAAGAGGACACCTTCCTCACCTTGGGCTGGGCAGAGCTCCAGAGGAGGGTGGTGGATGACAGCCACAGGGACAGGGAGCAGCAGAAGCAATGCTGCACCATGTCAATGAGTGGAATCCTATGTCCCCTCTCTGGTGCTTATCACCAGTAGTGAGCTGGCACTGCTATTGGGAGATGAAGTAGGGTTCAGGGACAACCTGTGGTGCAAGAACCTGGCCAACAGAGTCAGCTTGGGATTTTGGGCACCTGCAGAGGGGAGGCCCGTTGCTCCTGGGGACAGTGTGATGAGCATCACTCTGCCATGAGCCTTTGGGTGTGGGTTAATGGTCAGGACTGGGAGTGTGAGGACACAGAGGCCAGGGGAGCTATGGGATGGCAGGATGGCCCTCAAAGGGATGGCTGTGGTGTTTGTGCTCAGTGTTGGTGGTGCACCCAAGAGATTGTGCAGGATGTGAAACATATGGAAACCCCACCACCCACAGAGGAGGATTGTCTCCAAACCAGCTGCTTTTGGACCTGGAGATTTTCTTCTCTATATAGACAAGCAACCAAAAAAGTCATTTCCTTCTTGAGTCCTGAAAATTTGGAGTATTCCCCTTCCTTCCCCTGTGTACTGGGCTTGTCTCCACCTACACCCTGAGCTCTCCTGTGGAGCTGGCTTGGACACAGCCAACCCTTAAGTTCATCCACCTCTCTGGGGAAGGATCCCCTGAGTGTTCCTCAGCTGCAGATCAGGAAGATTTCCGGGAATAAACACGTCCTGCAAATTTCCCCGGTTGTCTACTGCTTCTGAGAGGGTTTTGACACAGAGTCAACCTCGTCACCAGTGGCTGCCAGGACTTCAGTTCAATAACAAACCTTGCTGCCAGAGCTCTGCCCATGTCCATACAAGCCTCAGTCGTTGCAGTTCTCCCACAGCAGGCCGTGCAGCCAGGAAGTGCCAGGGCTTGCTGCTTTGGCCGGCACAAGACTGGAGCTCTCTGCCAACCTGGCAGAGCAGAGGCAGGTTTGGCATTTTTCTCAATCCTGTCTCTCCTGCAGAGAAATTTCAGGCCATTTTGTTAGCTAGACCATGCCAGAGGATCTTGATGTCAGGAAACTGCCACGATCCCTTTGCAGGAGATGGGGCAGAAGGACACACGTGGCACCTGGGGTGGGTTGCTGAGGGACGGCAAGATGAGAATCAGTATCAGCTTGGATGATCAGAGATGATGTTTCCCAGAGAACAGAGGAACACTTCCCTTGGTCCTGTCACAGAGCAGCCATTGCCCAGGGTGGCTTGAGCCATGGGTCACACACAACTGTGGATGCATCTGAAGGCATCACCATGGGGAGCCGCCGGCAAGATCACTGCCGTGTCCGTTCCCGTGTCAGGCTGAACACCCGGCAGGAACCTCGTAACAACAGAAACCTTAATTCTGTCATGCTGAAAAATAAATGATTTGTGGTTTGGGGTTTCCAACCTCCAGATCTTTCTCTTGCTTCAGAGCTGCACAGCGTTTGCTCACTTGTTATTGAGTGCAAAGAACGAAGCGGAGCCATGCAGTGAGGGTGGGGGCTTGGTGGTTATTTGTTGGGCTGAAGGTGGGAGTGCCACAGGTGGGGGAGCTGGGAGATGGTCCAGGAGGGAGATTTAGCCCAAGGTGATGAATTTACATCAGAGACACCCAAACTTGCCCTTTCTGGTGGTACTTTCAAACATGTGGCCAAAGTCAAGTTGGTGAGAGCAGGGAAGCACGGAGGGGAAGGAATTCATGGGCAAAGGGAGGGTGATGACAGGTTCATGGTGCTTAAAACATCATTTCAATGAGGAAATAGGTGGTTTGTTTGCTATTAAATGCTGTTTTGGAAACAGGAGATAAAATCTTAGGTGTTGCAAGATCTTCAGCTCAACAGCTAAAAATTCCTGCCAGCAGTAGTAGTTTGGATGAAGGAGGAGGGACATCTAGGCAAAATGGCTTGTCCAGGAGGACAGAGAAGAGACAAAAAACAACTGGAAGAACAAAAAAAAAAAAGTGTGCATCTTGTTCCTGAGCACTGGAGGTCCCAGGTCCCTGTAACTCGAGGGTGTTGTCCACCCAAGCAGCAGCAGACCAGCTTGCAGGCACAGAAGGGGATGAGATACTGCGATGGCTCTGATGGTGACTGTACAGCAAAGAACAAGAAGTGCTAATGAATGCCTTGTTTTTAAAAGGAACTTTCTTTTCTCCTCATTAGTGAGAACTTCCTGCAGCAAAAACAAGTGCAGCTGCCACTTTTAAAAAAAAAAATTAACTTTTTTCTTTTTTCTTTTTTTTTCAGAAAGAGGCATCTGAAGCACTTCTGCTCCTCGAGAAGGCAGAGATCAAAAACTGGTGCTGTGGTACTGTACTTTACTGATAAACTCCTGTACAAGGGGACACATCACAAGGGCTGCTTCATCCTCCCTAACAGACCCAAGTCACCAGCCAAACTGAACCCTTGAATTCTCCTGAGTAACACTGAGTAACCCATGGGGCCTGGGAGAGCAGGCAGGACTGCCTTTAGAAAGACTTGTGCTCTTCTGGTTGCTACCAGTGAAGACTTAAGGATGTAGATGTCAGTCAGATAATGCCCTGGCTTTCTAGTGCAATATAAGAGCCCTCTTGGTCCACCCTGGTACAGGAAGGTTGGGCTGGAGATAGCAGACCAGCTCCACAGGTAGCTCCATGCCTCACTGAATTAGGGAAAGGCCACATGGGTGTGATTTAACAGCTATACACAGGTGTCTCGTGACATTTTAGGTGCCTCTGGTCTCCATCTGCTAGTAAAGAAGGGCATGAGCTTCCATACAACCTCTGTTATATCTGCTGGAGTTGTATGGACTTCTTAGATATCCTGAGGCACCTGCATGTGGGCAAATGTGTTCTTGTGTTTTGCCAGCTGAATCACATCCACTGACCAGACCTTCTCTAGCCATGGTGAGAGTTCAAACACTTGGCTCACATGGAGATACTTACATGTAGACACACAGTTTAATCCTCAGCTGAGTCCCAATCTTAATGCCTTTATTCATGAGGAAAGGTGTTTCCTTTCAGACATCCAACCTTTTCATTGCTTCATCTCCATCTCTGTTGTTCCAATACAGATCTTCTCCTTTCCCCATTCTCTGTCCTGTCCTTGAAGTCCACATCCTGTGTGGATGATGGTGTTGTTGGTAGAAACCAAGTCATGAAAGAAAACCGTCCTGGTTCCCACAGCAGCTAGATAGCTGTGATCCTTCCTCAGGCAGCACTCCAGAAGGAGAATCCTCTCAGGTGGGTATGCTGCCCTGTGAAGTTCCCCTGGGACAGGTAGAATGAACCATGGGAGCACTGACCTCTGGTGCTATTATTGCAACGTGGCACTCAGACAGTGGGCAGCATTTGATCCCATCAAAAGCAACCCTCCAGCTCTTGGAGACCCGTCTGTAACTTGTATTCTACTACCAGAAGAATCATAAATCAAGACCACCTCATCTTCACCTGCTTTAATCCCACCCATGCTCACCCCATGCAGCTTTCTCCAGGCTATCTGGAGAAAAAAGCTTAAAGAGCTGAATGGGAAGAGATCAGAACAAGAGGCACATGCCCAGATATTTTTTTTCCATGTGCCTGATCTAGTGAAGATGTCTCTGTTCACTGCAGGGGGTTGGACTAGATGACCTTTAAAGGTCCCTTCCAACCTGATGCACTCTATGGTTCTGTGACCTTCAACCTCAGCTATTCCATGAGCATAAGAGCCAGAGCTTCACTTGCTGTCCCTTTCAGCTCCTATGTAGATTCATTTGGGTTTGCCACTCATCTCTACAGTCACTCATCTTGTTTAGTTGACTTTTTTTTTTTTTAACGAGGTTTCTGGGCTCCCATTAGCAACAGAACTAAACATCCTGCCTTCACCTCTCAGCTCCGCTGCTTTGTTTCGTTGCTGGGACCCCAACTTGCATCAGCAGCTCTGAACTGAAGTGCCAGCACGCTTCAGTATCAGCAGTGAAATGTAAATGAGGTTAATTTTACAGGCAGCCATTAAGAGCTGGCTGCAGGAATGCTTTTTTTAGTCCTCTGCACGTTGTCAGGCCACTGGGTCTTGTTCCTACCCATGTCTGCTGTTACCTAGGGCTGAGCAGGAGGACCTTGCAAGAGTAAGAATATATGAAAATTCATCCAGGACTGTGATGGGTGGCTCTAGTTGGACACCAGTTCTGCTCAGGCATCAGTTTCACACTGGGCAAAAGGCAAGGAACATCAGTCCAGTGGGTCATTTTCCAGGTGGAGAGCTGCAGTGGGTGTTATTTCATGCACAGTGCTCATTTGTGCTGGCAACTGCAGTTAAGGCCCTTTGGATTTACACTGTACAGCCTGGCAGAAACCTGCAGACACCTATTGCCATGGACAATCATGAACAACCAGATGTCTGCCCTGGGCCCAGCACCCTCAGGCATCCCTTGGCACCTCCAGAGACTGCTATGGGGACCAGAGGGATGCACTGCAGCCTGCCTGGGACAAAACCCAATGGCAGGCATCCCACCAGCCCTTCTTGTTGAAAGAAACAAAGGGTATTTCTGGACAGAGAGGTGTTTGGAGGACAGATATCTCTTTGGGAGCTCTCACTGAACCTAGCTGGTGAGTTGCTGTAGGTTTACCCATCTCCTCATGGCTGCAGCAGAAAGCTGCTACCAGAGAAGGATGGAAGACAGAGCTCAGCATACTGGGTGTTGCAGGGCTCATACAGGGCTTGCCAGTTCATCTGCCATCTCCAGGAAATAAGGCTTTCCATCTGCTCCCCCTGGATTCCCCCACAGCACCTGCAGGGCTTCATCCACCCCCCCTCACCCTGATAAAATCCAGTACTGCTGCTTTCTCCCCGTGATGGGCTCCCCTCAAAATGGGCAGGAATGTACTTCAGCTCCTCCCAAAAGGGACTGGGGGTTTGGGGCAGTCTGGAAAAGGCCCTCACCCCACACTAGTCAGGGTGGGGGGCTTTTCCAGGCTGCTCCAAACCCCCAGTCTCCACACCTAGGGGGAAGTGGCCAGGCATGGAGCTGCTCTCTCAGTGCCAGGGCTGGGCAGATCAGAAGAGCTTAACGAGACACCCTGCTACTCCCAGCCCTGACTGTACTGGGGCATCTGCACAAAAGGAGAATTTACTGGGTTTTTTTCACACTCAGGGGTGAGAAATGGTGGTGTGACCTTCTCAGCTTCTGCTTTTCACTTTCTCTTCCCAAGTGCCCGTGGTGATGACGCCACACGCTCCTAGTCGACAGATTTTCCCACGGGTGAATAAAGCTCTTTCCAGCTCAGAAAACACGGGAAGGAAAACTTTCCTCTGCTTCCATCCATGCTCAATACTTGCTCTTGGGAGTTGTGTTGGCTGCTGAACATGAAGAGTTCAGGTATTTGGAGTCTGAAACCTGAGGCTATGCTGCAAGGGGCAGAGTGTTTGATGAATGGCACCTACCAGAAGTCACCTCCTTCCCCTACACCCAAGTGAACCTGCTAAGAAAGCCCAACTGTCTCAGACCTTTGTCACAAGCACCTGGATGAATATAGGACATAACTCATGTCTTTGTGTTCTGCACAGGTATGTATCTCTCCTTTTCCAGTGCAAAAAGCCTCTGAATACTCCCCTGGGTGCTGAGTCTCAAGGTGGTGTCGTGCCAGTTGGCCAGTGACTCCTGTCTCCATTAGGGTACAGCTGGAGGGGGTCAACTTTGTCATCTGCTTTGGGAATGACTGGGGTAAGAGAGATGTACAGACCCCTGGAAGAGAGTTACAGACCCCTTCTCCTCCCTGGACAGGCCCTGTTTGTGTGGGCTCCCACTGTGAAGAGGCACTGGGGGCTGTTGGTGGAGCTTTGGGGACAATTTCCAGGTGTGTCTGCAGAAAATGAACAACTTCAAGGCCATGCCCTGTCCTCCTCCACCCTGGGCAAGATGTGGGCTGTGTGGAGGGGAGCTTCCTTTCCTCAAAAAGATGTGAATGAGCAGTATGTCTCCTGGAAAGAAGAAGAGAGAACAAGCCCTCCTTCCCCTTTACACTTTCCAGGAATCATAAGAGAAACAAATGCCTTTCCTCTGCCCCCAGCCCAGAAGTGAGGGATCAGCAGCCTGATGCCCCATGCCTGGGGCAGACGGGAAAGTCCTCCCAGTAGCAATGGATCAGCCCCATCACATAACTCTGTGCCACCCCATGTGAAGGTGACTTACACCCTCTGCCCAGATAGTGATTTACAACCATATGTTTCCCCCGCCCCTGACTGCGAAACCACCTAACACAGATGCAGTAGTTTCCCTTTCACACACTCCAGCCCCTGCAGAGCTTTGTGGGTTCCCTCCCTTCTGCTGCACCTTGAGGTTTTGGTCTTCAAATCTCAGCATCTTCTGAACCTCACTTCCACCATGCATATGCTCACCCATGATCCACAGGGCTTGTTCACCATGGTGTGAGGATACTTAGGACTGGAGGTGTCCAGCAAATGCAGGAGCTGCCACTTCTCACTACCTTTCTAGGTTCAAAGGCCAAATATGAACAGGTTTCACTCTGGTTTCACTCAAATGCTGCAGTCTGTCCTACAGTGTTAAGTCACCCACTACCCAAGTGGAGTCATGGATAATTTCAGAGGATATGGGGGTTGTTTGCCATCTTGCCTGGACACCCAAGCTGTGAGCCTGCCTTATTTTAACCCATAACCCTTTCATCATTGTCATTGTTTAATATTTTCAACTTGGAGGGGGGGTTAAGTGCTGGCCCACATGTATCTCCTGAGCTATTCCATCCTGTGGCCTGGAGGAAAGTTTTCTCCCCCACTGGCTGGGTCTTTGGAACTCTGCTTTTGTTCATATCATCCACCCATCTTGCCCTCCAAAACCTCCTTCCAGGTCTTCCCTGTGGTTTTCCTACCACCTGTGTTGCTGTTTTATTTTTTTCAGAACATTGACAAAGTGCAACCACTTCCCAATCTTCTTCCTTGATAGCCCCAAAACCACCACTGTCCTTCCCCATTTGTGCCCTCCCTGACCTTCTATCCTTTGCTTTCTCATCGCTCCCCTTCATTTAAATGAATCTGAATTGAAACAAGCACCCAGGAGGGGGTTAGAAATTAACACTGTGCACTTAAATGTCTTGATTTTTTGGGACTGGGCTTATTCCACCAAAGCTAGAGTCCAGATCTGCTTATGGTGGCTCACCTCAAAGAGGGGAAGGTATGGTTTGCTAGTCCCATAGACCTTCCACCTCTAGAAGAGTTAATGCTGAGACTCAGAGGAGGAGAGTGTGAATAATTTCTACAAGTCTGTCAAGGTAATTGTTTCAGCTTTGTGAACTACTCATAAACTGGATGTCCCCTGAAGTGCTGCTTTGTTCCCACAAGGTCTATGTTGGAGGGGTCACTTCTGGCAAGACAGCCAGCCAGATGGGAGAGAAGTAGCATACAGGGTGCTGACTTGGGGACAAGTCAGACCTCTAAACACAGCCCTGAAACTCAAGTGGGAGATAGGTAGTGAATGACCAAGGCTGGAGGCCAAGGATGACCCACAGCAGCCTTGTCTCAAGGAAATGGCTTGTGTTGGATGTCCTGTTTGGGCAGTGCTAAAAATCACTTAGATTGCACTAAAAGTTTTGTTGGAGAGAAGAAGTCCACATTTCCCTTCCATCTGACAGTACAAAGCTATGCCTGGTAGGAAGCCAGAGGTCTACTGAGAGAAGTGCTGCTGATGCAAGGAAGAGGTGAGAGCAGCCAGGACCACAAGTATGAGAATAACTGTCATGCAGCTAGTGATGATTTGAGCCTTCTGAAATTGTAGATGATCAGTTTGATGATTAAGTCACAGATATCAAGAAGGATGGGGAGAGGCTGTTCAGTAGGGCCTGTTGTGACAGGACAAGGGGTGATGGGTTTAAAATAGAGGGAGGGAGATTTAGACTGGATATTAGGAAAAAGTTCTTTCCTGTGAGAGTGGTGGAGCACTGGAACAGGTTGCCCAGAGAGGTGGTGGATGCCCCATCCCTGGAGACATTCGAGGCCAGGTTGGATGAGGCCCTGAGCAACCTGATGTAGTTGGGGGGTGTCCCTGCTTCTTGCAGGGGGGTTGGACTAGATGACCTCTGGGAGTCGCTTCCAACTCTAATCATTCTATGATTCTATGATTCTATGAAAGTGGGAGCAGGGAATTCTATGAAAGTGGGAGCAGGGACCAGTGTCTCTTGCAGATCCAGACAGTTAAAATATTCAGTAAAATGAAAGAAGAAAGGAGCTCTGACTCAGAACTGTCCTTCTCTGCTGAGTGTTCCCCAGAGGGCTCAGGCACAGCAAAAAGCATCTTCATCACTGCTGCTGGGAAAGATGCAACAAAGCTGAAGGACTTCAGGGAAGGCTTGTCTTCATTTCCCTCATCTACAGACCAAATCTACAGGGACGTGATGGCAGCTGCAAAGACATTAAGCTGAAAGAAACTGGCAGGGATTAACTGTGCCCTTTTTAACGTTTTGGAAGGGTGTTGGTCAGTAGCATATCAGATGTTTGTTCATCAGGCAGTTGTGGAGTCTTTCACAACCTCGGGGCACATTTTCACTAGTTACTAATTTTCAGGGCAACTGAGTGAGATTCAGTTTTATGACTTTGTGGTGGAGCATCTTCAAAAATCTGAGTCATTTGATCTGACACACACTGTAAATCAACAGCAAACTCAAGCACAGTCATAAGATAAGAGAGAGAGACATGTGGCTGACCTCAAAGGTCACCGCATGCATTTCCAAACCAAGCCTCCGAAGTCATTGTCCTTGTGGTTTATGTGAAGAACATCACATAATAGAGACCCCACTATCACAGACCCTGTTCTAACACCCAGAAAATTAAAAGAAATCTTCCTAATGCTTAACCCAAGCTGCACAGTTTAAACCACGGTCATCTCCTCCAGCGTGGACAAGGAGAGGAGAAACCACGTGTGTGCCTGAAGGCTGATGCCCAGCCCCCAGAGTCTCCTCTTTAATAGTGATGATTTTTTTTTTCAGTTGTTCATCATGCATTGTGGGTGTTTTTCAGAATAGAGAAAACTGGGTCTTGACAAGCCCCTCTCTCCTGCTTCTTTCCAGGAGCTTGTGGAAAGTTGGTCTCAGCAGTCATTCCAGGATGAAATGAAGTTCATCCATCCAGTCTATAGTTTCCAGAATCTGTCTCTTCCTCCCAGTCCTGTTTTTCTAAAGATAAGCATAACTTCTCCCCTTTCTTAATCTGAGACCATCTTCTCATCCTCCTCAAATTCCCCAAGACAACACCTAGTGGTTATTTTTAAGTATCCCAGAAGAGTCTCTGAAGCCCAGGCAAGTTGAAAGTATCCGCTGCCTCTGAGTACTTTCAGCTTTGTAGGTGTCACCATCAATAACCTACCCTCTGCACTGAGAAGCTGATCAAAGTTCCTCCTGATCTTATTATGGTGGTCAGAGCACATAATAAGGGATTTTCCACTGCCCCAGATCAGTTTTGTGTTATGTTTTGGCTTTTCTGTTTTAGTCCCAGCGTCCTTGATGAGCAGAGGATGCTCATCTTTCTGAAGCTGACCTACTTTCTGTATGCCACCTCCTGGTGTTGAGGTCAGTGAGGAGCTTGAGATTTACCATACCTGTAATGATGCTTCTTTCTTTCACTTTAGAGAACTTTGTGGTTTAGATCTCATTATTTTTTATTTTAAATTGGGAAAACGAGTCAAGCACCCAGGCACACTTGTGCTCAGCTAAAAGCATTTGCAAATCTGAGTTTCAAAGCTCTTCTGAAAGAGACACAGTAAAGAACAATAATGGTTATTCTTAAAGACATTCACTAAGGAAAAGAACAGATTTGGAGACCTAAAACCAAAACTGAATTTGTGTGTTACCTTCCCCATTGCCTGTCTCATGTAAAAAAATCTTCTCAATTACTTAACCACGGAGCTGTCCAGAGTTGCAGCTTCAAGCATGAGAAGGTTGACCACCTCCTCTGTGAAATGCTGATGCACTGAGCATTAAATGAAAAAAACCCATAAGACTCCGTCAGCAAGGGCAGCCAATGCAGTTAGGTAATGCAGGCAGGCACGCGTTGCCCAGGCACGCGGCAGAGTCTCGTCTAAGTAGAATTTTGTGAGTAGATGGGATAGACGGCTGCCAGCAACGGGATACTCTGGATTGAGCCTTGCTGGAGGCTGGCCATGAGTTAAATGTCCTTTCCATGCCCATCTGCTGAGCTGCTTAGGACACTCACAAGCCCCCAAGTGTTTTATGTCACTCATATCAAGGTAGGGAGACTGAGGAAGAGGTTTTAGGAGTTAGCAATGGTCCTCCAGCAAGTCAAAGCTGGGATCAGAGCTCAGGGAATCCTGGCTCCCATCCCTGCAGCCGGCGGGGTGTTTTTCTTAACAGCAGAGACAAGTCAAAGGAGGACCAGGCCTGACGTTCCTCATGAAGAATTTCCCCTGTGTTTGCAAGTGAACACCGTCATGTTTTGCCAGCAAAACCCGGTTGCAGTTCATCTCTTGCTGACTTGGCTAGCTTGGTTCAAAGATAAAGAGCATTTTTTGTTGTTGTTCTGGGGGTAAGGATCCAAACTGTTTGTCTTGCTGCATCTGTGTCAGTCCCCAGCTGACACCAAGGTGCTGCGGTCTCAGTAACTGCTGCCTACGTGGAAGTGTCACACCACTTCCTACACGACAGCTAAACACTATCTAGCACAGGCTGCACACAACCCCTCTTTCCTGTGTCAGGGTTGATGACACTCAGCAATGCAGCTCTGCTTCTCCCAGAGAAAAAAAAAAAGACCATCCCAGCTCTGCTTTTTCATGTGTAAAACAGCACAGAGAGACAGATGCTCCCAGGGGAAGCCCCTTCCGTGTGGAGATGTATCAGTGCTGTGCTGAGCAGAGGGTGGATAAAGAAATTCTCTGTATTTGCACTGAAATTCATCCTCTGCTAGAAAATCAGGCCATGATTGGTATAGAAACCACTAGAACTGTGAGCTTTTTCCTGCTATTAACCAATGTTATTTACTTACCTTTGAGGACAGATTGTTCCTGCAGGCCAATTTGTGCCAAGAATAAACTACATTCGGCCCTTTAAAGTCTACCTAGATGAGCTGCCTGAATGGATGCTAAATGAAAATACTTCAGAGCATGAAGGACTAGTTTGAGAGTAAATAATACCTTTAAGTCCATTCACCTGTTTTCTCTCCTGAACCTTTGAGTTATTTCCAAGAGCAAAAATAAAAGTTCAATATGTGGCATGACACGCTGAGAAAGAGTCTCGGATGAGCAGAAGACTTCACATTATAAGCACTGACAAGTCATACCCAGATGGCCAGAGGGCACCAGTGATCTTTAGGAGAGATCAGCTCTGTAATGGAATAATCTGGCTGAGCAGTTGCCCTAGGTTACAAAAAAGAGGGGTGTTACCTGCTTTGATCCTGTTGAAGAATGAGGTTTTGAAAGATTCACATTAAATAAATCACAGAATCACAGAGTATTTGGAGCTGGAAGAGACCTCAAAAGACCATCCAGTCCAACCCCCTGACAGCTCAAGATCATCTAGAGTAGATCACACAGGAATGTGTCCAGATTGGTCTGGAATGTCTCCAGAGAAGGAGACTCCACAATCTTGGGCAGTGGGTTCCAGTAATGTATTGATCTTCATGGCAGATCCATGCCACTGACCCCAACGTGCTTTCCAACAAATCATCCGTGGGGAATATCCATGAGTGTGAGAGTGGGACAAGAAGGAAGAGTCTCCTTCTCAGTGCCATGTTTCCTGTAGCACAGGTCTCAGGATTCAACGTTGGGGCTGATGGTAACAGCTCTGCATTTAGCAGAAAATTTTCTTACCGCCAAAACGAACCTGAAAAGTATCAGCCAGTGCATTTTGTGCTGATTTCTGTGATTTAGGTCTGTGGCTGACTTAAAAACAAGAACCAGGACATAGAAATGATGCTCTAAACCTGGTGTTTTCTATCTTCTTATTGCTTCAGTCTTACTCACATTGACTTGTGTTTTGGTCTTATTTTGAAAAATTTTCCAGATCTTTCTCATAATGTCCATGGTTTTATAAAGATTTGCCTTTTGAGGTTGGACTTGACGCCACGCTGATTCATTCCCCACCCCACCTCCTTTGGGTGCTGTAGCACCCTCTGTAACCATAGGAAGATGTTTTTGTTCAGCAGAGACTTCTATTTTTTGCAGATACAGGAGTTAAAAGGAGAAGAAAACCAAAAGAGGTGGCAAATTCCAGGTCAGTCTCCTCATTCATCACTCCTATGGGGTCAGCATCCAAATGTGGAGTGTGAGAGACACAGGCTCTTGCTGAAGCTACACTTCACATCTGGTGAAACCCAGGCAAGAACAAAAGGTTCATCATGGAAAGACTGAGGTTGGAAGGAGCTCTGGAGAGTCCAAACATCTTCTTGCTGCAGATCTAACAGTGATGCTAGATCAGGCTGCTCAAGGTTGACTCCAACACTTGGAGACATTTACGATGTCTCCAAGTGTTGGCATTGGACAGTTTGATCAAGACCACCAATTTGCATGGAGTCTTGCCACCATGAGGTTGATGTGCTTCTGGTTTAAGGTGCTGCACTCTCAAATGCTGCTGGTGGCATTTGCCCATGCTTTGCCCAGGTCTATACTCAGAACTGCCTTTTTCTACTGAGGCAACCCAGAGATCAAGTGAGAGCAACCTGGTGTGGTCCATCCCCAAAGATTAAACATGAAGAAACACCTCAAAAAACCTCCAGAGATCTATCACAGATGGGAACTGCCTCTTCTCAGCCACTCCAGATTGCAAGTGGATCTCCTGTAAAACAGTTTTGCTGGGCTGGTTTCCTCACCTGTGTCAGCAAATACTTCTGCTTTTGCTTTTCAGGAGTGAAACAGCCCCTGGTTAGACCCATGAGGTGGACTGTGGGTCGAACGCTGTTGCAGCTTGCCCAGGCACAAGGCTGCTGTTGCCCAATGCCTCTGTAACCCATCAACAACCTCCCCTGCCCCAGTAAATATCCCTCACTGAGAGATGGGTCCTGGCAGTCAGACCTTGCTGTGAATTTCGTGTTCTAGGGATGTGCCTTCATCTCTTCATCAGACGAGGTGAGGTCTGAGCTGGTTGCATGCAGGTTTCTGCATGGGTTCTGTCTGCTTCTGTTTGAGGAAAATCTTTGTTCATCACTGAAGAATTTGCCCATTGTTATGGCTCATTTTTTTCACCCTGCTCGAGTTAGACCTGCAGACCCACCAGCTTGCCATGTTCCCATTCCCCTCTCTCCTACGTGGATATATGCTGACCATATATAACACTTTCAAAACCACGTTGGTGCAGAGACCCACAGAACAAAGGAAATGCTGAGTTTAGCTTACCACAGTTTGTGACTCACTGTGTCTTGTTGACATATCCCTGGAAATACCCATGTCAAATTTCCCCACTTGCTTATTATGGACCCAGGTATATTTTTATAGTGAACTTGTTCTCCACACATTTACAGGGAAAATAAGCATTGGATTCTGCACCTGTGGAGTGGAAATTTGGGATTTTCTCACACATCCTGTTGGCAATGGCCATGTCCCACGAAGTACTATCTCCAGCAGACAACCAAGCCACAAAGGAAGCCTCACTGGTCCTCTCATGATGTGCTCAGCTCTCTGAGGTCATCTCTTTGGGCTGAATGAGCCTGCATCACAAGAAGAGTCACCCTACAGCAGGCATAAGCTGACTTTTGACTTGCTCCATTGCATCCATGATGTAGCTCTTGGTCTAGCAGGAGGTCTGACTCAGAGCAAGTCACCTGCACAAACAGCGTTTGACTCCACTCCTCAAGCACCCCTAATTTGCATCTAGCCCTTAGCTAGTTTAGCATGAGCTCATCTTCACACAGAGTGATTTTGTGGTGCTAACAGCTATTTTGGGCTTGAGTAACATGCAGAGAGCTACTCTGAACCCAGCAAACCATGCCAAGAAGTAAGAACAATATATCTCTGGTCCTCGTCCTCTGTTGGCTTCTCCAACCACATCAAACAAGTGGAACGAAGAACATTAAGACTGAGCAGCATGAAGTGCACCCTTCCCTCCTCTTTCTTGCTACACTGATTATTTTTCTCTTGAGCTCTCAAAAGAGCATCCTGCCACGTGGGAAAGTTGCTGTGAGTGCAGCAGGTCCTCCAGGAGGGTTGTGAAACTCCCCTGAAATTCCTCCTGGTTTGACACACCAAGGTCATGAGACTGAGGAAGGAGGAGCTGTCGGCATCCGAGGTCTGTCCATAAGGAAGAGGCCTTGAAAAAGGATAGTGGTTGTGTTTTTATGTTGTGCTTTGGCTAAGTAATTTAAAATAGACACCATTTGTGTAGAGGGGGCAGCGTAATGTGGGACTCATCTTGGAGGGGTAAATCTGAGCCTGTCACCCTGAGATCTCTTAGAGTCACCAGGGAGAAATAAGCACTTTTACAGTATAATACACTCCATGTGTCTGGTGTGAACTGTGCCCTGGAAACGTGACTCATCATTTATCGATTCTAAAGGGAGTGCTGAGAACTAGCTCTTCAGCAGCACAAATCCTGCTTAGCCATCAACAGATATCCCAGAGCAAATCTGGGACTCTGAGTCATTGCCATGGGGTGAAATTTGAGGGGGTTACTGCAGTTGTTTGTGTTACTCTGGCTTCAAGGGGCAGTTCCTTGTGGACACAGCTGAATTAGGAAATATTCCTGGACAGGATTTGTGTCCTGGATGCTTTCTTCACCCACGTTGTGATGCAGCACCAGGTCTCTGTATCTGAGCGCTGCCTCTCTATTCCCACTCGTCCTCAGTTTATATTCTCGGAAATTATTAACTTCTTATGTCTTGGGCAATCAAAACAGGGTCTCACTCTGACCTCCCCCATATGCATTCAGCTTCAGTGGTTGGCTTTTGTTCCTTTTGCTCCACTGTAAGAAAAACCATCATCCTCTGCCATTGGGAACAGCAGGCTGTTTGCTTATGTTCTCTTAAACACAGATCCTAACTTAAACTTAGTAGGGTTGTTGAATGAATTCCCAAGATCAACCTCCTAATGGCATTTTAGCACTTAATAACCTTGGGTTTATCACTTTCCAAAAAGATAAGTGTTACATCTGAAAAAAAACCAAACAAAACAAAACAAAAAAAACTAAACTAAACTAAACTAAACTAAACTAAACTAAACTAAACTAAACTAAACTAAAATAAAATAAAATAAAATAAAATAAAATAAAGTTATTTTTAACAAAAAGAAGTGTTATTTTAAAAATAAGTGTTCCTTTTATCACAGATGTGTTCAGGAATTGAGGAGTGTAAGCACTGACAACAGTTATGAATGAAGGATCATTTTACCTAGAAGTCTGGGTTTTTCAGTAATGGAAAGAAGGTCACAAATAGACAAAATAGATCAAATGACACAATGAATAGTTAAGATTATACTTAACACAAATGAGGTCTCTCCTGGCAGCTTCAGCATCTCTGAGGGCTTTGCCTTAAATCACAACTCCTGTCTCTTAACAGATGATGATGGCTGTAACTCGGCAGGATCCGACATCCTCCTGTGATGAGCGTTATCACATCTCTTCGTGCTGGAGGCAGTGGGCACTGAGTGACCAGAGCTGACATCTTCAGCAGTGAAGACCAGGGTTGCCCACTGTGAACAGCTGGCTCCTCCTGCCCTGCCAACTCCACAGGCTTCAGGGGACGCCAAGTCCATGTGAGACAACCCAAAGCACAACCCCTGGGCTGCTCTTCCTAATTAGTGACAAGGTCCTTCCTCGGGAGTCTGGTCTGACATATTTCTGCTCACAACCAACAATCTAATTTTCATACAAAGTGAGCCAGCAGCCTACCTGGAAATCTTCATGCTGGCGTAACTGCTAATTACCCTCAGCATAATTAATGTGCACTAACACAGCCTGTGTTCATTGCAGGGAAGGCAAACCTGGGTCTCGTGAGTGGTTGAAGCACAGTTCGCACAGTGGGACAATTTTACATGGCTGGCAGAGGAGCTGGGTTGGTGCAGAGACCACTGGACATCATCTGCCTGTCCTTGTGAGGGAAGATGAGCTGAAGGGATCTCATTTGGTTGGCATCTGTCCCCCAGAGGATTCTGAAGCAAGATCTGGAAACGTGCCTTCCTCTGGGCTCTCTGAGGTATGTGGTGTGTTTTCTGTGGCTTTGGGCTATAGAGGGACCTTAATGTATACCTCTCAGGACAGGGACTTTGGCCATCTACTGATTTAGTACAATTTTCCAGGCAATTTCAGAGTGTGTCCTCAAGGGAGAGGAGGTGGGGAGAAGATGGGAGGTGTATCTACCATAGGGTTATAAAAATGTTAGCTGGAAACATTATGTGGAGAACTCTAATTCAGCCTCCTGCCTGAAGCGGAAGCACTATCAGCTCTAGACTGGTTTAGCTGTGATCCCATCCAGCTAAGCCTTGAGTCACCTCCACACTTCACCATTTGTCATTTCCCAACAACCTGTCACAGTGCCATATTTCCTGCCTAGGGACATTTTTATCCTGCTGTCCAATCTGCACCTCCCAAGCCACAGTCTGGGGCTGCTGCCTTTTGTTACAGTGTCTGGCTCTACCTCAAAGAGCTTGACTTGGTTATCTCTGCTCTTCAGCCTCCCCTTTGCCAGACTCAACGAGTCTGAATCCCTCAACCTGTTCTCCAAAGATGTGTACTTTCTGGTAGCTCCACCTTGGTAGTGTATCTCAGAGGAGTTCAAACCAGCCACATCTCAACAGGATTTGGGGATCCACCTACATGGTGAAATCCTGGTCCTAATATACAGATGTCTTCCAGGACGAGAAATCAAAGGAGGCTTAATAAACATGTAAAGATATTTCATCCTCATAAAAATGTGTCTGTATGGAACCACAGCATGGATTAGTTTTCATGAAGAATTGTGCTTTTATCACTGCATGGTAGAAGAGGGAAAACCCTCAAATTCAGGCACCAGGGTTGCTCAGGACTTCCCTTTACCTGGGGGCAACAGGGAACAGCTGCAGGGTGTGAAGTACCTTCCAGCCCAACCTACTTCCCTTTGATTTTCCCTGCTGTCAATGAGACCAGGAGCCAACTGGAGCAGTGCATCAGGTTGGTGCTGCTGCTTTTCTCCAGATAAAGTTTGCACCTTGATGGAGGTAAGTGACCCTCTGCCTGTGAAGGTGAGCAAAGCCTGGAGAAGGGAGAATGGGATGTGCTCCAGGCTTGCAGGAAAGAGGCACTTGCTCACCTAATCACCTTGAGGTACAGCAGCAAAGCTGCTGTGATACTCTGCTGAACAAGGGAGGCCTTTGAGGGAGAAGCAAACTGGAAGGGTGGAAGAAGGGAGTCTCAGGAGCACCAGAAAATCCAGGACATATCTCAGATCTGTCTAGATATCCCCTTTGGTGCTAATCCTTCATGACCCAGGCCATGTGAGAGAAGATCAGGTAGTCAGAAGAGGACCGTGCTTGCTTGTGGGTGGTCCCTCCTTCTCCTCTGTGTAGACCTCCATCCCTGAATGCCCAGCCCTGTCTGGCAGGATTTCCCCATCGACTCAACACATGCCTTTTCTAGTGCAGCACGATGAATTCAGAAGGAAGCCAGCACTCCCCACCCTGAATCATGGGGCTGTTTCATGAACTTTGAGCAAACAGGTTTTTTTTGTCATGGGGAAACCCATCTCTGCCTGACATAACCTAAGACTGCATTAGCAACTACTTCTAGTCTGCAAAAGGTGTCAAGACACAGAAGTTCTCTGCTGATTTTCATGCCACAGTGCAAGATCCGAGCTTCTTCCTGGAAACCTGGGAAAGAGCTGCTTCAAAGCCTGGAGATGTGATCCCAGTGATGGTGTGACTTGGCCTGAAGTGCTTTATCAGGTATACCCCAAAACCAGAGACATCAAGAGAAGGGGGTGGATTTATTGGGCAAGGCTCTAACTATCTAAAATCCATGGAATCATAGAATTGTCTTAGTTGAAAGGGACCCTTTAGGCCACCACCCTAACCTGCCATCCACCACTTAACCATGTCCCTCAGGACCACATCCAACCAAAGTTAGATGTCGTGCTGAGGTTAGATGTAAGTCAGGCAGCAGTGACCAGGCTATCAGCTTAGACAGCCTTTACACTTAACACAGAATAAACACTTTAATTTCACAGTATCACAGAATCACAAGGTTGGAAAAGACCTTTAAGATCAGTGAGTCCAACTGTCCCTGTCCTCTCCTAAACCATATCCCTGAGCACCTCATCTATCCATCTTTTAAATACCTCCAGGGATGGTGATTCAACCACCTCCCTGGGCAGCCTGTTCCACATCCCAACAGCTCTTTCAGTGAAGAACTTTTTCCTAACATCTGATCTGAACCTGCCTTCCACAGTTTCACATTTTGCCTTTGCCTAATTTGAGCCAACATGAACTCATCTCTGGAAACACCTTTTTTCTCTGCATTGACTATAAAGGACAGATCTATAAATCTTTTATTCAAGTGCCTGAGGTAGGATGAATGAATCCCAAAAGTAGAGATCTTGGGAACAGGCATCTTGTTAGTCTTCCTTATTTCTGTTATTTCTTTACATGAGACCATTTCAAGATTTCCACGTGCCATTAAGATAAAAACACAGTTTTTCCCTTCTACATCAGTATTACTTCACTACTTTTAGCTGTCTGCATTTTACCTCTGCTCCCAGGCAAAGATCCTGCTTTTTCCTTGCTGCCTTTTCTTCATCCATCAGCACCCACCACACAGAAGTACCGGCGTGCATCTGTGGCGAGGAGTTTCACTTAATGCCCGACCCCTCCCAGCAGACCCCGTGCTGCTGCAGGAGAATTGGAAAGTGAAAATAACAGGCTGATTTTCTCATCTCCAGAGCTGAACAAAACTGAAAGAGTGAAAGTAACCACAGGCAACCCGACAGCTCTCGGCTGGTGAGTTTTTGTAGCTGGATGATGTTTCGTCGGTGACGAGACAGAGACCCCGCTGTCACCAAGCGTTATCTGCTCGGTACCCACAGGGACTGTGGCACTGTGACTGGTGGTGTTAATATGACTAAAGCTACCCAAATCATGTGCCAGCTCTTTCAGCTGAACTCTAATATCTCAGGAACACTGCGTGAGCTTTATGGGGAAAGGATGCCATGAATGTAATTGTCGCCACGATGCAAGGGCTGACATATGTCAGCTTTCAGCGTGCTGGATAGAAGAGAAGCTCGAGGTAAATGGTTTAAAACTAACAATGCCTACCTGTTCTCCTGAGAGTGATTAGGCCACCTAGTGAATCTTTTACATCCTCACCCTTTCCCCGAATTTTCTCCATAAATGTGATGCTTTTTACATGGCCGTGGACAAGGGTTGTGTTGTTTACGTGGGAGATGGGCTGGGTTCCTTAGCAAAGAGCTGCACAGCTGCTTTGAGACCACTTCTGGAAGGCTGAGGAAGGACAGAAGAAGCAGCTGCTGCCTCCAACAGACACTTTGCATCTATCAACTGGGTCAGCTTTTCATTTGAAACTCACACTTGTCTGAGCACCTGGCAAGGATGAGCATACCCAGCATAGCGGTGGGGTGAGACGTGAATGTCTCAGCATCCTGGTTGTTGCAGACGAGTGCGCTGGCCCCAGGGTGTCTGTGCACCCTCGCTCACATCAGCAAAGCACCCACCCCCTCCAACCGGAGGTGACACACGCTTCAGCGATGGGGGCATGTCCAGCATGGGGACATCGAGTCCTGCCTGCGGCCGTGGGATACCAGGATCTTTGCTGCCCTCTAAGGAGAACAGCCCAGAACAGCACATGTCTCATCTATTCACACGTCCAAGAGGTGTTTCCCTTGCATTTTGTTTTCTCATTCCCATGTGGCTTCTGCTGCTGTGATTTACTCCTTCCTGAAGACCTGCACTGCTCAACCTACCTAGTCTCTCTTTGGCTCTTCATTTGCTTCTTCCATGGAGATCGAGGATGGTTTTTTGATCAAAGACGTTTGGTGGCACCTCTTTCTCTGCAGTACAAACAGCATCCTCCTCTGACACTGCTGGTTCAGAATCCCCTTTTTCCTGCACTGCTGTCACAAGACATTGCCATTTCCCTGCATTTGGAAGGCTCCCTCATAGCTTTCCCTGCTTTGAGCAGGAGGATGGACTGTTGCCATTAGCATCTGATAGTAAAAAACCAGAGGTAGATACCAGAAGCACATCATCGTAAGTCGATGAGTCCAGATCTGGATTTCAATACAATTTCCCTATAAAAGTGCTGCAAGTCCTGTTTCTTTTCAACCACAACATGGAAAAATTATCAGAAGTAAATCTCTGTGCTCCAGACTGGGAGAAGACCAGATGATCCAATAGTATTGTCTTACAGGACAGACCACATGGAGCTGGCCTGCAGGAGAGCTCATTCAACATCACTCCCAACACCACCCCAAGCAGAAAGTGAACAGCTCTGGACTACACAGTGTAGGTGCTACCTGCACTGACAATGAAAGGCAGAACACCTCAAGTATTGTGTTCAGTTTTGGGCCCCACACTTCAAGAAGGACGTTGAGATTCTGGAGCATGTCCAGAGAAGGGCAACGAGGATAGTGAAGGCTCTGGAGAACAGGCCCTACGAGGAGGCTGAGGGAGCTGGGGAAGG
>VXBZ01003303.1:94104-112660 GCA_013399135.1 Heliornis fulica
ATTCTATGATTCTATGATTCTATGATTCTATGATTCTATGATTCTATGATTCTATGAACAGTGACAGTTATTAAGCATTAGACCACTATTTTTCTAAAAATCCATGAAATGCAAAAGCATGACCTCATGGACTTCAGGAGTAGGACAAGAGGATCGTAGCTTCTTCTGGTTATAACAACCAACTCATTACTGTATTTCTGAGACTACATATGAGACTATTACCTATAGACATAGTACATTTTTTGATACACTCAGGAAAGTTGACCCAGTTTAATTGACACTCTGGACAAGTAGAACAGTTTCATTCCCACCGCTCTTTTATTCCCAGTTAAACTGGACTCATTTTCCTCCACTTCTGAACAAAGAGTGCCCACATCAAGACAGTTTCACTGTCCCACTGCAAGAGTTAACTCAGGTTATCTTCTGTTGATTCCAGTTACATGGAAAAGCTTCTAGCCATCCAAGGCTGGATTGCTGCAAATTGCTCTGAGATTTCGCCATCAGGCCTTTTGAAACCTTGAGCGACGTTTCCACTGTATTTTTGATATCACAGCTGCCTATTGATTGTGTTACCTAAGCTGGTATCTGCTGTGGCTGCTCACTGTTTCACTGTGGAAAATTTCAGTCCTTTTTAAAGAAAGCAGAAACCTGGTGCTGGCCACCTGTCCTCTTCCTTTCTCTCTATATAATGACTTTTTGTGAGCAGCAGGACTCCAACCATGACCTGACACTTTGTTAAAAACAGAGCACCAACAAGGATTTCTTGGACATCAAGCTCAGCATCTTGTTATTCTTCTTCCAAAATGTCCATCAAACCCTGTCATAAACTAGAACCCCAGAATCTCATTGCTCCAGTATTTTGAGATGTAATTTTAACAGCCAGGCTCTTGCAATGACAACAAGTAGCAAGATCAGAGGGCAAGGACGGAGTTCAAGGAGTGAAATCCAGTGTGAAGAACTGGTTCCCATTGATGCTGTGACTGGGCTACATTTGCTAGGTCAGAGAAACTGAAGCCTTGGGGTTCAGAGACATAAGGGTAAGACACAGAGCGTGTGGCCTGGGGGACAGGTGTCTGTGTAGAAATGAAAAATTCAAGATAAAATATTCTGCTCCCTGAAGCTTTTAATCAAAATTTGTGCAAAATATTAGCAGACCCCTTTGACTCTGCTCCACTGTGCAGCTCAGCATAAGGTACCCTTCTTAGAATCCCTGACTTCTGTTATACCCATTTCTGGTGATTCTTGGTTGTAATCATTAACAATCCATAGTCCCACCTCACTAATTATGTAGAAAACCAGCATCTTTCCTCCAGCTGTCTTTAGATAGACCATCAGAGCCAACCCTCCTCATTCCCTCTGCCCTCTGAGGTTGAGAGGACCCAGCTTACCAAACCCTGATCCCTTTACCATCTCCCCAAATCCCTTTTATCCACTCCTAAGGGGAGAAGCCCTGTCTCCACCAAGCTTCCCTTCTGGACAGATCGCTACCCAGTTTGAACACGGGCTCAGCAGTGGCTGTAAAGCAGCAAGCAGACACCAAGGTGTGACCCCAGGATCTCCAGGATGCCATTAATAGATGCTGTTACAAAGCCTTTGCAATCAGGCAAAGGAAAATATGTAACCTGACCCTTTTAATTATATTAATATGATATATAATTAAATATATCCTGAGAGGCTGGAGAAGAGCAGACTGGAAACATCTGCATGTACTCAGAGACAGGCTGGTTGGTCTGATGCCACCAGAGATGGTCTGCTGGGAAAAGGAACACGTGTGTGGCAGCAGCAGCAGTGCCCCATGGGGATGAGGAAATGGGAAGGGAAATCACCAGACACAGCTATCTGCTGCTGACACGTGATGCTGCAAGTCAGCCAGCTTGGGAGAAATCCTGAGGAAACAGAAAATAGTGACTGTCAACCCACTTCTGGAAAGGGTTTCCCCTGAATAGTTATTTCCCCTGAATAACTACACAAATCCTCTCTTTTCTCTGGGTTTCCCTTTTTTTTTTTCATGAAAAGGGGCAGATTTCTGACTGGTTATATATCACAGAGGCGATCAGACAACCATTTCTCTGGGAGGGAAGAGTGAAGCAACAGTTCAGTTTCTTGCTCAGAGACTCTGCTTCAAGGTAAGCTCTTGCTCCTTTCCCACCACTGACTGCAGTATTTAAAGTGTTTCCTCATCTTCAGAATAAATACATCAGGCAAAGGGTGGGCTGCAGCAGCTGAACATGAACATCCTCCCTTTGAGGATAAAATGAGTACATGCATGTGCTGTATTTTGCAGCTCTTGAACATTTTAGGAAGGACAAGGACAGAAGAAATGTCTTGGGGAAGAAAAATATAGAAAAGTAAAGATCTGGAGAAGGTAAGAGAGACATTTAGGGGCAATAGAGTGGAAGAAGCTGGGCAGTTGTTACTACATGAGCTGATACCTTGAGAAAATAATCCAATCAGGTGGGATCCAGGGAAAATTGCACTTTGGATGATGCTCAGCTCAAAGCCTGGAAGAAAGAAGACTGGTCCCAAGGGAAGTAAACTACTCCACAATGAACTGGCACTCTTAGAAGCTCATCACACAGATCCCTTTAGATCTGAGGCCTTCGGGGTGCTGGTGATGTGTCACCCATCAGGAAAAGTCACCCAAAGCTGGTGGGATGCTCTGAAGCAGTGGCAGTGTTCCTGCTGTGCACCTGCTGCCCCAGCCATACATTGAACCTGGCAAAGGATGCTTCAGGGAAGCAATAAGTATGGGAAGCCTTGAGAACAGATGCACGAGAAGGTGCCTGACGGTGGCTTCAGATCTCTAATTGCAAGAAAATAGATGCTGTCTTGTTATTTTTTAATTGTTAATTTTTTTTTATTACTCATCTTGATTATTGCAAGTTCTTCTGCTGTCTTGGGCATTAGGTTTTTTCAGGATGAGTTGTGGCCTGTGCTCCAGCTAGATCTTGGCTAGCTAAGAGCCAACAGCAGGCATCAGGTTGTGCCTGAGCTCCCATCTGCAGCAGAGGAGTGTGACTGAGGTTGTACATGATGCACTGAAGATGCTGGGTGCAAAGTCCTTGGTTTCAGTGTGGCTACTGCAGCCAGACACGGCTTCTGCAGCTCACCTGGCAACATCACATCTTATGAACTTTGAAGAGGAGACTGAGGGGTGAACTCATTAATGTTTATCAATATGTAAAGGGTGAGTGTCAGGAGGACGGATCCAGGCTCTTCTCAGGGATGGCCAGTGATAGAACAAGGGGAAATGGTTCCAAACTGGAACATAGAAAGTTCCATCTTAATATAAGGAGGAACTTTTTCCCTGTGAGGGTGACAGATCACTGGCACAGGCTGCCCAGAGAGGTTGTGGTGTCTCCTTTTCTGGAGACATTCCAGACCAATCTGGACATGTTCCTATGTGATCTACTCTAGATGATCCTGCTCGGGCAGGGGGGTTGGACTGAGTGATCTTTCAAGGTCTCTTCCAGCTCCTAATATTCTGTGATTCTGTGATTCTGTGAGCTACTGCCTGCCAATTACAGCACACACCAAGTAGATGGGACTTGGGTTTGTACCCCCTCTCATCTGCAACCTCAAGAAAGCACAAACTAAAGGTTTATTTTGGCCCAGGGACAGAGTTTGGCTCACAGGTGTAGGCAAGGTCATCAGAAATGCTGGTAAACACCATGGATAATTAAGTTTCTGTTTCCAAGTCACCTGGAAAATTCACATCAAAGTCTTGAATAAGGAGGTTGGGGGAGCTTACTGAGTACCATAACTCTGCCTACGACCTTGCAAAAGACCTCGGGAAAAACACAGGTCCTGGCTCCACCCCTAGACATCCTTCCTCTAAACGATGTTTGAGGAAACAAAACAGAACGAGGGACAGCTCTGCCTTCCTGGAGACCATATATAACCCACCCCAAGGTCACAGCCAGTAGCACAGGCGTTTGAAAATCCTCCACAACTTCGGGGCTGCAAGGAGAGTCGTGTGGATAAAAATATTTGTGTGCCCTTTTTTCACACGGTAGGTTGGCTTCTGTGTATTTGAAATGTAGTTATAGATTTTTATTTTATTTCTTTTTTAATGTTCATGGAGGAAGTGGTGCAAAAGAAAGACTTTTCAGTAACTTTTCTGCAACTTTTCTGCCTGAGGCTGTGGAGATGCTCTTGTGCTCTGGAGTGTACTCAATAAGTCACTTCTTATGGTTCATTTTTCTCTGTTTTCAGCTTACTGGTCACCACGTTCCTGAGCTGGTGCTAGTAAAGAGATAACAGACAGGATGTCTTGAGTCAGAGCAAGGGTATCTCTAGCTCAACATCCTGAATCTGATGGACACTAATACATGAGGGTCAGGGAAGACAATAAGAAAAGGAACATGTGCAAGGCAACTTCCCAAGCCTCTCCCAGCCTGCAGCTCTGTCACTTCCCGGGGAGGGGGAGGAGGTTTATTTTAGAGGCTGTGGCAGCTTTCTCCCTCATGGATCCCTTTAGCTGTTTGTCCCACCTCCCTTATTTCAGATGGCAGTTATTTTAAAACCACTCAGTCAAATGTCTAGCAATGAAAACGGGAATATCTCTGCTATCCCAATGCCTGCAGGGCATCTGAAGGCAGATAAAACACTATGCACCACTGCCAGCCCACAGGGAGTTTCTGAGCAGTTTTCCCCAAAAAGAAAGCTCAGAGTCTCCAAAACCAAATCAGATCAACATCTAAGCATGGCAAAATAGGACCTGTTTCTGTTCAAGAAATAGAAATTCCTGCACCAAGAAGCAGAATTTTCTGTACAGGAAAAAACAGAGAGGCTAAAGATGTGGATCAGCAGGAATTCTGTGCAATGGTGGGAAGAGCTCTCCCACGGTATCTGGCTTGCTACAACAGCAAGCAGTGTGCTGATGAGATAGAGGTGTCATCCCTCATGCTTGCTGCTATGATCTTCTTGGTCTCTTCTTCATCTCTAAGTTCATTTTCTGGGGATGGACAACCTGAAGATGCAAGATGAGCAGCACATGTCTTAATGTCAGCTGTCTGAGAGCCTGGATCTCAAGCTGGACCACTTTGGGTTAAACATCTGATGAGGAATATTATGTGCTTCCCAGTTCAAGGGCTGTACTGGAGTACTGGAGAGGGTACAAGAAAGGGCTGTGGAGATGCTGAGGGAACTGGAACATTTTAAATTGGAAAGTGGTAGATTCAGATGGATATTAGGAAGCCATTCTTCCCTCTGAGGATGGTGAGGCCCTGGCACAGGCTGCCCAGGGAAGTGGTGGCTGCCCCCTCCCTGGAGGCCAGGTTGAACGGGGCCTTGAGCAGCCTGGTCTAACATGAAGTGTCCTTGCCCATGGCAGGGGGTTGGAGCTTGATGATCTTTAAGGTCCCTTCCAGCTTGAACCATCTGTGATTCTATGATCTCTCTTACAAGGAGAGGCTGAGGGACTTGATACTTTTTAGCCTAGAGAAGGGGAGACTGAGGGGGAATCTTATCCATGCTGATAAGTACTTGAAGGGTGGGGGTCAGGAAGATGGGGTCAATCTTTTTTTCCGTGGTGCCCAGGGACAGGACAAGAGGTGATGGGTACAAACTGGAGTAGAAGAAGTTCCACCTAACCATTAGGAGGAACTTCTTTACTGTGAGGGTGGCAGAGCCCTGGGACAGGCTGCTCAGAGAGGTTGTGGAGTCTCCCTCTCTAGAGATATTCAAACCCTGTGATCCTGGACGCTGTCCTGTGCAGCCTGCTCCAGGTGATCCTGCTCTGGCACAGGGTTGGACTAGATGAGCTCCAGAGGTCCCTTCCAACCCCAACTGTCTGTGATTTTAACTTAAGGGTTTCATTAATCCTGCTGTGAGCACTGAGGAGTTATGGAAGAGCTCAACATCTGTGTGAACTTGTGGAAACACATAGGAAACACAACATAGTCATTTTCCTTTCAAAAGCTTCATGGAACTAAAGCCCAGCTCAGTGTTGCTGGTAGCTGGACAAAGTATGTGGCCAGTTGCAGGTCCTCTGCTATGGGAAGGTCCTCTGAGCAGAAGGTAGCAAGGTGGTATACTGAATTGGGGGCTTCCAGCCCCTGGGTTGCTTCAGTGCCAATACAAAACAAACCAGAATAGAAGCCAACCCCAAAGTGTTGGCCATCAGGGTTCTGCCTTCCTGATGAGCTCTTGGCCAATGGTTGGCAAAGGTGGCCCTGTCATAGCACTGTGCCTCCAAGAAAACCTTTCTGTGTGAGCTGATTAGATGTGGGGTGGGGTTGGATCACTTCTCAGAGGGGATGACTTCTCCCACTGCTGCATCCTTTAGTCACCTAAACCTCATTTTATATTTCACCCTTATTCCTCTGTTGAGTTTTTCATATACAGGAGGACAGAAGTTGTCCCATTGTTGGTCCTCACCCTGCTGCCAGCCATATACCACAAGCACAAAAAATTACTCCAGGCCATGATAAACTTTTTCCAAGTTGAGTGTCTCTCTGTGTTTGCCCTCCAGGTGATCAAGAGTCCTTCACCTGAGATCCTCCATGATGCTGCTGCTGCTGCTGCTGTTGCTGCAGGTCTCTGCAAGCTGCAGCGAGGTCGTGACATCCTTTGAAACTTCATGTCCTCAGTTTTTCTTCCATGAAACTCCCCCAAATGAAGCCATAGAGCCAGAGAACCCAGCCTGGATCTGCCAGCATTACAAGAACCAGTATTACTTTGCCACCCTGTACGACAGGGACCTACGTATCCCCGTATACTCCGCTTACATCTACCAGCCTGGACCCGGCAAGCGACCTAAAACATGGATGGTTGAGCCCCAGGTGAGTGTCTTCTCTCACAGTGAGTTGTCCTCCAGTCATTAAAAATGAATTGCAGCATTTAACCAAACACTTCTTTTTTCCTCCCCCACCCCAGTGTAAATGGAATCACTGGAAGGGGTTGAACTCATCTAACTTCAAACACCTTCACCACATGGTTCCTCTGATGTGTCTGAGACAGCAGCAGGAGGGCGAGATGGGTCATATCCTAAAACTGCTCATTTTTCCCTATTGACTTTATAGGAACATTAATTCAAATTACATTATATTACATTACATTGTAGAGTTAAATGACCACCACCACCACTCCACACCCCCCGCCCCTGTCCCAGGTTGTGGTGTGGGACCAGATCATGGAGAAAACACATCCAGTAACAGCTAAATCTGAGGGACCAGTTGTGCTGGGCTCTCATCTCCACCCTGAGCTGTTTTGCTGACACAGCTTATTTGCTCCCAGTTAAGAGTCCTTCTGAGAGACTCAGAACTAGGTGAGATGACCCAGTGAACAAGTCCGGGTACAGGCACTCGGTGATGAGAGGGTTGGGTTAACACAGTAGATTTATTGAGTGATATTTCAGGCAGTGAAAACTGGTTAGGATCAGTACCAGTCAAGTCAGAAGTGCATTGTCTCCATCCACCTGCAGGTGCCCCTTACCACCATTGCCTCAGGTTTGGTTCAGGAGGCTTCAGCAGACACAAAGACACAAACTACAGAGGCCTCCCATATGCCATTCTGATGAACTTCAGACCTTCAGTAAAAAAAGACAAAGCAAATTATGGGACAGAAGAAGAGGAAATTCAGGTCATTGCTAGGGACACAGTAGCCATAGGGGATTTACATGAAAATGAACCACAGAAGAAAGTCATAGACCCTGTCCCAGAGGAAGACTAAAGATGCTTCCATAAATATGGTAAGAAAGGTATTACAGTTCTGAGAAAAAACAAAAACAAAAAACAAAAACAAACAAACAAACAAACAAAAAAAAAACCCACACCAAAACCAAAAACATCTGCACTTGTTACTCATAGGAACTCAAACAATTAGTCTGGTGTTGCACCACTGCAGCTTCCACATTTAGACAGGGTGAAAACTTCTCTCTTTTCCTCCAGGACCAAGGGCCCAGGTCTCCTGTGAAATCTGAGATTTTGCTAATGGTCTCCAGAGATCTTTTTGTGGTATTTAGGTTCCCTGGGTCTCTTTGAGGATTATGAGCTCCTTTAAGAGATTGATCACTTCTAACTTATTTCCAGTGATGCTGGGGTTGAGGAGACAAACACTGTTGTTTGAGGAGTGTGATAACACCTGCAGCAGCCACACACAGTTCTTGAGTGAGGGACAAAGGAGAAGAGTAGCAGAAGGGTCTGAGTCCTCTTGTCCTCCTCCTGGTCATCCAGTGGGCTCTTCTGCTCATTCTTTCACCATCCTGCCCACCCTCCAGGACTCCCAAAGACACACAACCTTTGAAGAGGGTATCTGTGTGCTTGTTTTCCCTAAGCTTGTAAAACTTGAGGGTGTTCACAGGTTGGATTAAAAAAAAAAAAGACCTGAAAACCTTTCACAGAGGCTGAGACTGCTCCTGTGGAAGTGGGGCTGAAGGGAGCAAAGGCCAGGGCTGATGATAGTGGGATTCATCACCAGCGATGAAGGCTGGGTGTGATTAATGGGGGAGGGAGTACTGAGGAGAGCCCTGGGCAGATGTGGGATGTGGAAAAGGGAGGAAAGGGAACCAGAGGTGGCAGGGGAGATGTCTCACCAAAGTCAGCTTTCAAACCTGGGAGTGGAAAATGTTCATTGTCTCGTGTGTCCACCCACACTCCACCACACACACAGGCTGGATTTCAAATGTCACAACTCAAACTGAGAGCAGTCAAACTCAGAGCTTTTTTCTTTCTTTTCCTTTTTTTTTTCTGTTTTGTTTTTTAAATCTCTTATTCTCTTCAGGGAGGATCATTTTATAATTTCTGTATGACTCATGCACTTTCATACACCGAGTTGACAAAAAGTGGGTGCTTGGCACTCAGGGACACCTGCTGCAGACAAACCCACTCCATTACATGCATCCCCCACACTAACACCTTTTCCTCTTCTTTACCTGCCAAGCTGATGGGTCTGACTTATCCCAAATGGATGATGAGAGACTGGACCCTCTTAAACTATTTCAACGTCACCTTAGAGCAGCTCAGCGAGAGCCAGGCCATCCTTCAAGACTACAAGAACCTGACGGGTCTGAACCGCGGCCATTTGAACCCCAGTGGCCACCATGGTGACTCCAGCAGCAGGATAGCTACCTTCACCCTCACCAACATAGTGCCCCAGGATGAGAAGCTCAACGGTGGTGCCTGGAACAACTATGAACAGCAAACGATGATGAGGAAGACTCAGGGCTGTAACACCACCTACGTCGTTGTGGGTGCCGTGCCTGGGAACAACTATATCGCCAAGGGGAGGGTTAATAAACCCAGCTACATCTGGTCAAGTGCCTGCTGTGAGGTGGACACCAACCAGAGGAAGGCTTGGGCAGTCATTGCTGAGAATGACAAGAATGAGGTCCAGCTCCTCACGCTGGGAGAGCTGGAGGATGTGTTGACCCACCTCTACAGGAGGGACCAGGTTTATCTGTTTGACAGTGACTGTCCCCGGGAGTAAGCCTCACTTCTCATCCCGTGTATAAAAAGCTCTGGAGCCTTCACCACTAGTAGCATTGTCACATGTCCTGTGCAGTGTCTGTCCTGCTTCCTTCTCTAGTGGTTTTCCAGATCATCTCTCAGAGCACGTTCATTCACAGAATGGTTCAGGCTGGAAGGGATCTTAAAGATGAGCTCCAAGCCCTTGCCATGGGCAGGGACACCTCTCACTAGACCAAGCTGCTCAAGGCCTCATCCAACCTGGCCTTGAACACCTCCAGGGAGGTGGCAGCCACCACTTCTCTGGGAAACCTGTGCCAGGGCCTCACCACCCTTACAGTCATCAGAGCCTCCAGCAGTTGGCTTTGCCCACCCTTGAAGGGAGCTCTCAGGGAGAACTCCTTGCCCTAGCCACTATGGAGCAGCAGATCAGATAGGGGCCCATGGGCAAGGAAATCACAGAATGACAGGAATTGGAAGGGACCTTGAAAGATAACCTAGTCCAACCCCCTGCCTGAGTAGGATCACCTGGATTAAATCACAGAAAATGAGAGTTTGTTACTGAGACTAAAGGAGCTCAGCCTTTTTTTTTCCTTTTTCTCCATGCCCATCATAGTTCCTTCCTCCCCATGTCAGTGATGTGCTGCTGACTTGTTCCTCACCTCCTCATGAATGTATGTGTATGTATACATATGTATGTATATACCATCCATGGTGGCTCAGGTTGCCCAGAGGTTGTGATGTCTCCATCTATGGAGATACTTGAAACCCAACTGGACACAGTCCTGGACAACCTGCTCCAGCTGACCATGCTTGAGCAGGGATCTGGACTAGAGGACATCAAGAGGTCCAGCCTCAACAATTCAGTGATTCTGTGATTCATCCTGGGAAAGCAAAGAGCCAAGGATAGGAGGAACATCACAGCTGTCTTGAAGTCTGTAAAACAAGACAGGTAAAACAAGGAGAAGGAACATTAATCACTAGGCTCACTAACCCTGAACTTAGAGGAAGACTGTGATCATGTACCTTTACCAGCAGGTTCTTCACTTACTTTTGGAGCTTACACCTTGAGAGCAGGACCTGAGGTATCAGAAAAGCAGGCTCAAGGATCAGACACACAGCAGGCTTTGACCAGGAAAAGATAAATTTCTGTGATATGCTGATTGGATAATTTCATCCTCTTCTCTACTCTGAACCTTCTCTGTATATTTATTCATAATTTATTTTGTGAGGAATATTCATATATACATATCCCCCAAGAAGAAGAACTACTCATGATGAACTGACCAAAGACTGAAGGCTCCATCCCCTATTTCCTCCCCCTTGCCCCATGCAATTCTAGGGAGGAGAAAATCATGAATAAAGTGAAGTCTGCAGAGAAGGGAGGGGTGGGGGGTGGTGTTTTCAGAGCTGTTTCTACTTCTCATTATCCAACTCTGGTTTCTCTGTGTGTGTAGTGTAATAAATTAGAGAGTTTTCTTGCCTTTCTTCTGTGTGGAGTCTGGTTTTGCCCATGAAACTCATCGCAGAATGATCTCTCCCTGTCCTCATCTCGACTCCAAAGCCCCTCAACATGTATTTTCTCCCCTGTCCAGCTAAGAGGGGAGTGATAGAGCGACTTTGGTGGGAGTCTGGCCTCCAGCCAGGGTCAAAGCACCACACTGCCCTGGCTATGAACTGGGACTAGGGATTCAGCACTCTGGTGAGCCCAGAGCTGCTCCACGCATCATGTGTGTCTCCAGCGGGGAGGGAAGCTCCTCTGTCCTCTAGGAGGATAGAGCTGCACTGAGATGGGAAAGTAATTGGGCAATTCACTCTGTGTCCTTTTTTGAGGAGAGCCCTGGGCACTAATAAGTTGCTGAGATTTTAGACACAGAGGAGAAATATATTTTCTGAGACTGCAGAAGAGTCTGTTGAGGGTGTATAAAAGGTGAATGGAACCATCAAAACAATTGGGTCATTGGACATATTTGCATAGTAGAAGCAAATGAGTAGAAGGGGAAAAGGAAAATTTCTGCTAGACTAGCTATAAACTGGGCTTAGAGGAAACCTTCAGCAGGGAGGAAAATGGTGATCTCAGATCTGATGTGGAGGAAAAAATAATTTTTTTAATTGGGGAAGAGAGTTAGCATAGAATTAGCACTGTGTGTGCTGGAGGGGTTTATGTTATGTCTGTACAATGTTACCCCTCTCTCAGGATATTGCTTTTTTCTCGTGCTATAATGACATCAGTGAGATTGATATTATCAGATCCAAGTTGCCAGGTCTCTGTTATGAACCAGTGTTTGCTTTCGGAGTATCACTCTGACTACTGTAACATACTTTAAAATGTAAATTTGCACTCTGCTTCTGACAAATTACACAACCACATGTTTTTCACGTTACCTGAATCTAATCTCTGAGTAACCTGCTCACATCTTCTTAGTTCAGTATGGGAAGGCTTGTTTTAAACACAATGCTGTTTGCATAAATGCTAAAGAGTGATCTCCCTCTGGGCTTGGAGGTCTTATGCTGTGTGTTCAGAGCGCTGGACTGGGACTGAGACCTCTTTGCAATGTCACCTCAGTGCCACCATTTCCAATCCATAAAACAATGATTGATTTATCTTCATTTTATGGTGCACCACGAATTAAGACTAAAAAAAAAAGAAATTATAAAAGCCTTCAGTTTTATTTTCTTCTTGCACTGACCTTTGTTGGAACTTTACCAAGGTTTGAAGGAGTTTGAGCAGTATGAAAATACTAAAATTTGGAGGAGAGAGAAACTTTGGTTTTGAGCAGAGAGGGCTGGAAAACAGGGTGCTCGTGCAGAGGAAACTTTGTCATTTCAAAATGCAGTTTCAGTCTGAATCAGAACAAAACCCCAAGAGTTTCCAAATTCCCCCTGAAATGGAAATTCTGAGAATTCTGGTCTGGAAATGCTGAAGCAAGATGTTTCTGATACCCACCTCCTGCCCCAGACCTGCCGAGCGAAATCAGCTTTCTCGTCAGCTTGCCATGGTGCTGCCAACAGCTTCCCTGAGGAGGTGGGAGGTTTCCTGGGGACACCTACGGTGACATCTCCCCAGGACTGTCCCCGAGGATTGCTGGGCTCTCAGCACTGATCTAGGAGCCCTTGAACTCCTTAGCTGGGTCCTGGTGGTACATCAGGTGGTTGAAGGGGCTGTGTGAGGAAGATGGAGAAGGTGGAGGCTGTTGGCAGGGTAGAAGAACCAGTTTCATTTTCTTTTTTCTTTGCATAAAGCTCCAACTATTTCTGCAGCAGCATTTTGCCCTGCAGCAATGGACTACACCCTCCTCCCACATGGACCTCCCTATTGTTGGGATGACACCTTGGGAGTCTCTTTAAAGAAAGGGTCTTACTTGGTATGGGTGTGAGTGGCACAGCTTTGAAAATGAAATCTATGTAGGGAATATCTTCCCTGAATTTCTTCTGCAGAAAGATTGAAGGGTGAAATAGCTAGAGGATTAGAGACCTGGAAATGACTGGTGGAGCTGGTACTTGCTGGAGTCCCAAAGCACCTGCTCCCATGCCTTTATGCAGCCCAGCTGAGCACATACTGGCCCTGCCATGCTGCTATTCCTATAGAAAAAGTAAATCAAAATCTAGAAAATGCGTAGGTAGCTGAAGTGTTATTTCTGTGACTAAGATCTGTACTGTTTCACTATCTCCTTGCACTCCTCAACCTTGTCTCGTATCTACTTAAGACACAGGCCATTTTTGGCTTCCAAACAGTGCTTGTTCATAAGATCTGCAGCTGTTATTTTTTTTCCTTGTCATTGCACCAAAAAAACACCCAAACCCAAAAACCCAAACATAATGAAATTTAAACTATAAAAATTATTTTATCTTAGGGTGGCAGGAAATATTTTACAGAGGTGAGTGGTAGATTCTACAAGACTTCAAGGCTAGGATCCAGCTCTCTTACTGGGAAGTGTTACATGTAGGGGGAATTCTGCAGCCTAGGAACAAACAAATCATGTTGCTTGGCTTCCAGCTATCAGTGCCAAGGAGGACAGACCTTCTGCAGAGGAGGACAGGACCCATAGGTCCTGTGTTGTAGCTTCCATCCCTTTGTAGATGTCTCCATGTGTCACAGCAGACACTTATCTTTAGGCAATTAGATCAATCTATTGGTATTTCCATGTGAGCTGCTGTCTGAGCTCTCAGAAGAGTCAATGAAGCCAATGGCTGATGTGGTCCCTGTGGTCTGAAAAAAGTATTCAACGTGGGTAGACACCTGCATTTGATAGCTGAGTGTCTCTAGTCTCCTCTTATCTTCACTGTGATGGGGCCAGCTGACATGGAGATATCTGTATGAAGGCACACATAGAATCATAGAATCATAGAATCATAGAATGATTAGAGTTGGAAGGGACACCCAGAGGTCATCCAGTCCAACCCCCCTGCAAGAAGCAGGGACACCCCCAACTAGATCAGCTTGCTCAGGGCCTCATCCAACCTGGCCTTGAACGTCTCCAGGGATGGGGCATCCACCACCTCCCTGGACAACCTGTTCCAGTGCTCCACCACTCTCACAGGAAAGAACTTTTTTCTAATATCCAATCTAAATCTACCTCCTTCTATTTTAAAACCATCACCCCTTGTCCTGTCACAACAGGCCCTACTGAACAGCCTCTCCCCATCTTTCTTGTAGGCCCCCTTGAGGTCCTGGCAGAGCACTAGAAGGTCTCCCCGGAGCCTCCTCTGCTCCAGGCTGAACAGCCCCAACTCTCTCAGCCTGTCCTCATAGGAAAGTTGCTCCAGCCCCTTTATCATCTTTGTGGCCTCCTCTGGACCCTCTCCAACTGGTCCATGTCCTTCTTATGTTGGGGGTTCCAGAACATGATGATGTGTCACAACAGGCAGGCAATTACACTGCAGACTTCAGGGAAAACACATTCTCTCACACTCGGGATCCTGGACAGGGTTCAGGACTATGTGTGTTTCCACCCCTCAGGAATGTTAAGGGAGCTCCACTGCCCTTACATCATAAAAAATCTATTAATTGCTGCCATTATTTTGGAGACATCATTGCCATAGATCCTCTTTGCCAAATATTCTGTTTCCTCCTGCATTTTAAAGGTTATGTGTGATAATTCCTGTGTGATGTGAATAGAATAAAACTTCCTTCAGCGTGTTCCTGAGTTTGTCACACTTTTCACTAACATGACAGGGCCAACAGAAAATAAATCTCTTCTTTTTCAAGGCTTAGATCAATAACAAGAGGTACAAGCTGCCTTTTAAACATCTGGAACCGTTTATTGTTTCAGTTCATTAGTTGTTCCACGCTGAGAAAATCAAAGTTTACAAAATAAAAATATCAACCACTGTATCTCGTGTACAACAAGTGAGAGCAGCCATGGAGCAAGTCCAGTGTGTCCCTTTGTCCAAAGCCAGTTGCAATGTCTTGCTCATAGGCTGGCTCCTACCGATTTCTACTTGCTCTGTGCTTTTTATACTGAAGGTTCAATTCTCAGTCACAAACATTTCCCCTGAGGGTCAACAAGCCCTACTGAGAGGTAAAGTACAGCTCAACTAAGAGTTACAGCTCAACTAAGAGTTACAGCTTTCTGATAAAGTGTGTACACAGCACCCGTGCTGGAGATGACCTGGGTTCATACTCTCCAGGTAGACATTTACAGGTAGGAAAATTAAACCCTGTAATATTGTCCCATCTGTAGCCCATGATTGCTTCCACTTCCCTTACCAGCAGTGTCCCTTAATTTCCAAGAAACAGAGACAAAATATGGATAGAGACCCCCTGAGCCAGGCTGGTTGGGGAAAGGAGGATAACCACTGGAGCAGTAGGAGATACATAACTCTACTCTTGTTGTCTGCACAAAAATGTGCATGCTAGGAGTAGATTAAATATTGGCCTTCTCCAGTGAAATGCCCTGAGCAGGACAAGCTGTACCAGCCTAACCAGAGTGTTTATCAGAGGTATGTTAGCAGTGAGTAATATACATCAACGAAATGAAGCAGAAGAGCTTAGTAGGACTGCTTGCAGCCTTCAGAGAAGCTGACTGGTGTGAAAACCTGTCACCTGTTATGTAAATACTGATAGGTTTTTGTTGCCACACAATGTAACAGCATGTAATAGACCATTACACATCCATTTTCACAAAGATATATAGTACAAACAAGTCTTATTACAATAGAAATAAAAAAAAGCCATGGGAGGCATAAATGTCAAGGCTATGGAGTAAGAACAACTCAACAGGAATGCAAACCAGTAAAACAATGATACATACACTATCACAAAATAGAAGACAACACTAAAATCTCCTGGATTACAAGGAAGGGTTTCACCCCATTTTGCTTTGTCATATACCATGTAAGCATCTATAGCTAAATCTGGTCAGTCTGGGCATTGCTTAGAGTCAATGCAGAGAAACAGGTGCCTTTAGACCATGAGTCATTTGGCCTGTAGATATAGATATATGTGTGTGTGTGTATGTGGCATAAATAAACATGCACATCCACATATGTACAGGCAACAGAGTGACATGAACTGCTCTTTTAAAGGCACTCAATCTTCCCTGTTGTCTGCCTCAGACATGGATGCTTGCCTTTTGTGGGAAGGACCCCATCCTACCAGGCTGAATAAAGCTAGGGAGAAGCAGAAGACCATTCCAACGTCACAATTTCCCAGTAATACAAGTACATGTCAAGTATTGTGTGTGTTTGTGATTATCCTCAAATGCCTTTGCATTAGGTTCTTTGGTTCTCTGCAGCTACACAAGGAGCCATCAAATGAATCAACTGCCACAATCTGCAGTGCCCTTTTCTGGGATGGAGGAATAATGTAGTTATGGAAGGGGCTAGTCCAAAATCATAGTGTAAAGGGGGGTGATGCTGAACACACACATATACTGAATCATGAGGGAATCCAGTGAGATATACAGCTCATGTGTGGAGGGTAAATGGGTTTAATTTCCTTTTCCAGGAGGCACAGCATGAGGAGGAGAAAAGCGTGACTGCATTTGACCCATCTGGGTAGGGAAGGGACGTGGGGACACCAGGTGTCCAGCATCTCTCTTTGTGGGGAAGGTGGTATGGGGGCTTAGATGTTGCCACCATCTAACATGATTGAGTGGTCCATATTTACACCCAGTTACTTCTGAGAGGCTGTGGTTCTATTAGTGGTACATCTGCTACATGGTAGGAGGAGAAGTGTTTCTGGGAACCAGTTTCAGGCAGGGCTCTTCCCCAGTCCATCAGTGATGAGGTGCACTCCCTCCATCCATACTCTGTAGGTGAAAAAACACTCTGTCCCCATAAGAACTATGACATAATATTTTCTGTCTCCTTCATGCAGTAGATTTGAGTGTCCAGGCTTCCTCCTCATTTGCCACTGCTGCTCTTGGAGCTGCTGGTACAGTCTGATTTCTTCTGTGGTAAGGCACCTATTTCATAAGATTGGATCTTAACACCACAATTCCCTGAGAAATCTTCTCTACATCAGGAAAAGACAGCTGGGAAGAGTCAGGTTTTCTGTGGTTTCTTCTATATTTACTATGAGAAACCACACAGTATATTTTGCAGAAGGCACTGCTTAGTATCTCAGTTGCTCCTTCATCTGGTACTGGCTATTTCATCACTTGTTCCACCACAGGACCAGTGAAATGTTGGTCAGTCTTGGCATTTTTCCACCTATCAAATTCTCCAAAATCCCACAATGGCCCAAACAATCTGCACCATGGTTGATCATCTTTACTACAGCATGTTTGAATGTGCCATCTATACTTTCTATGGCTTTATCCTATTGGGAACTGGATAGGGGAAAAAGCACTGCTGATGTGGTTTCACAAGGTCCTCCTCCTTTTGGAGAAGAATCTCCATTCAGCAGAGAGATGGAGCCTATGAGTAATTGGTAAGGAACACAAGGAGAAAGGGGTATGAGGATTAGCAAAGAGAGGGGAGGAAAGGAGAAGTTCCAAGTGTCGGATAGGGACATCTTGGATTAACTAGGCTGGGGAGCCTGTGAACACTAACAGCCATCGTGCATCTCAGAGTAGTAATAGAAACAGAGAGGAGGATAAACTAAAATAAGTCTGAAGTACAAAGTCATTATGACACACTGAGAAATCAGGGGGATGAAGGAAGAAGAATTACGTGGTCATGGTGGCAGATGCTCCACCAGACTTCTCACACGTTAGCCAGAGAGAAAAAGACTGGTTATGTAACCTACGTGAAACCAACATATTTGCATAATTAACCTTAATTTCCTCGTGAGATTGGTTTTTCACCCAGCATTTGAACTGCCATTCTCAGTTCCACAATGGCTGGGATAAAGTATGATTTTTTTCTATTTCAAAATCTCTGATTCCTCCTTTTCTTGTGCTGGTATTTAACAGCTGAAACAGACAACCCAAAGTCCAGGGTCACTCTTTTCATACCAAAGAAGGTATTCCAAAACCTAAACAGTGCAATACCCAGATGGATGATCTGGTTAATAGCTCTTGCACTGATAGACAATTTTTTTGGTGCTTATTTTTCCTTTTAGATTTCACATTATCCTGGTTCCATCCCACTTACTGTATTCTCTGCTTGGCAGTCACACAAAGACAGCAGGAATGATAAGCAGAACAAAAAAGAGAGCTGTTGAAAAAAAAAAAAGTCATCCCAGTTAGCACCTGGTTTTGTCTGTAATTACTGCAATTATTCCAACTAGGAGAAGCTTATCTTGCTCCTATGCAATAGTCCTGTATCCCTGCACTGCTATGCTCCATGGGCAAAGAGGACCAAGTCAGAGAGGACCTGGGCAACTAGAAAGCAGCCACTGGCCAAATAACCAGGGAGTACTGATGCTGAGGTCTCTGGCATAGTTTGAAATACTCCTTCTTCCCTTCCTTTATCTCACTCCTTTATTCCTCCTTAGTATAATATGTGCTATGGTTGTCAGCAGACTCCATCTGGAACCAAGACCCCTCGTGCAGTCCTGGGAACAGTTAAAGACAATTCCTATTTTAGCAGCTCACTGTTGAGTGGAAGGTGGGGAAGAGGGAGAAAAACCCCTCTTCAGGATGCTCTGAATGTGTTGGTTTATCTGTGAAAAAAAATTTTTTTTGGCCATTCTTTTCTTACTCCTTTGAAAAGGTGGGAAAAAAAGACATCATTTAAATATTTACATTTTCCCAGGTTTG
>VXBZ01003305.1:252-12244 GCA_013399135.1 Heliornis fulica
TCTTCAACACCGGGGCCGGACAGCACATCCTGAAGAACCCCCTCATCGTGAACAGCATCATCGAGAAGGTGGGTGCCTGGCGAGCCGGGGAGCGCCGCTGCTTGGGGGGCGGCTGGTGGATGCTGACGGGCGAGAGCTGCGCCGGGGCCCTGCGCCTTCGCGTCGTTCCGGGAGCGCCGGGCAGGGCAGCCGGCGTGGCCTGGGGAAGCCCCTCGCCTGCCGCGTCCGCGGAGGGACCCTCCCTCCGGGCCGCGGTGCCGCTTCTGTGGCTGCCGCTTTGCCTTGGGAACGGGCTGCGTGCGCGTCTGACCGGAGGGTCTACCGCAAGCGGGCTTTAAAGAAGCCGTTGTGCTCGCCGCCTCCATCTCGTCCCTTCCACGGCCTTCTGGTGGCTGATGGCGGCACCGGCCAAGCTGCCGGTACACCTCTCGCCTCCCAGTTAACGGCTGTCTTGAACCTGTTCCGGGGAAATAAATTAGTCAATCGACCGAGCTGCTGCTTGTTCCTAGGCTGCCCTGCGGCGCACAGATGTCATTCTGGAAGTGGGTCCTGGAACCGGTAACCTGACAGTAAAGATGTTAGAGAAAGTAAAAAAAGTAAGTGAATTTCTCTGCCCGCCACCACAATCCCAAGCTCTGACCACACTGTGGCTTAGGCCGTGGCTAAGAGAGGGGTCTCCAGCGTGCTTGATCCAAATAGATAGAATTACCCTGGGGGTCTTTTTCTTAACATTTGCGTAATTCCAGTGACTTTGCAGCGGTTCACATAAGTCATTAGTGTTTTTATCAAACTGCTACCCTTTTATGGGGTAAGGCTGGCATGTTTTTGAGGAGGGAGGAAGGTGCAGAGCCCCACAGGGGAATTTTAAGAGTTATTTAAAGCTGTAGCAATAGATACAGGGGTTTTGTCCAATTGGACTTTTAATCCTGGTGAAGAGGAGTTGTGTAAAGTTGCGATTATGTTCTTTGTTTTGAGGTTATTGCTTGTGAGATTGATCCCAGACTTGTTGGCGAACTTCAGAAGAGAGTCCAGGGCACGTAAGTATCAGCTGCAGAAATAGTGAGTGCTTAAAGCAGTGGACCTGTCATGGCAGGAACTTTGTGCTTCTCTGAGGATAACCGCAGTGTTAACTTTCCTTCAGGTGCCTGGCAAACAAACTCGAAATCAAGGTTGGCGATATCTTGAAAACAGACTTACCGTTCTTTGATGCATGTGTGGCTAACTTGCCTTACCAGGTATGGGCTAAACAGCATAGCAAAACTCTTTTCTTTTTTAAATGGCAATTGCCCAGAAGTAATACCAGATCTATTACTCTTTTCCTCAGATTTCTTCACCTTTTGTTTTCAAGTTGTTGCTTCACAGACCTTTGTTCAGGTATGTGGAAGAACAGAGTTCTAAAAAAAAAAAAAGTCTTAAAAATACTCCCTAATCATATTTATTACTTTTTAGAATATTGGTTTGATGGATCAGACTCACACTGGAATTTTTCTGTGATTTGAAAACTTCCAGTGCATGGAAATCAGTTTACGTCAGTGTATTAAGTGTGAGGAGAAAATTTAGTCTTTGTATCTACCATCCAGCTGGTGCAAACAAGAGTTTTATGTCTTAACACTAGTGTTGTCTTGTGACTAAGTTGTTATTGCAGGGACAAATCAGGTGTCATACCATTTCAGAATTTCAGATGCCTCAGCAGAGAAAGGTGAAAAGAGCAGGGTTAAAGACAAGGCACTTCCTCTTGTCTGGTCCAAAAATTAACTGGCTGGGATCAGTATACCAGTATTTCTTAATTTCTGTCACTGTAACACTAACGTTAGTGACATTACTGGCTAGTTTCTTGGAGCTAGATGGTTTGGATTTGAAGGAACTCATAGAATTATTCAAAGTAATTTGTTACAGTGGAGCACAAAACGCTGAGAGGAGAATCTGGCTGTGATCCTGGTCAGAGTATACAGTATGCATAATCAGAATCTTTAGCTTTAAGGAGATTCAGATGGCTTCACCAAGTTTCGTGTTTATTCATTTGGTTTCTTTTAACATGTTTTGAACTAATTAAGACAGATTTTGTTCATGACAAGCCTTTACTGCTTCCAAGTGCTGAGGCAAATCCTGTTTTCCGGGTATTTTAATTGGCTTCTGACGTGAAAGTTTATTTCTTAGAATTTATTTTCTCGTTTCTCTTACTCTCAGATGTGCAATACTTATGTTTCAAAAGGAATTTGCACTTCGTTTGGTTGCAAAACCAGGAAGTAAACTATACTGCAGACTCTCTATTAATACGCAGTTACTGGCTCAAGTGGACCATCTGATGAAGGTATGTCATTCTGCATTAGGTAACAGAGCCACCAAAGCTAGAAGAATGTCTCAAGGAATGTGAGGGTTTGCTGGTTATTCATACAGCTTCCTGGCTTCTCCTGACTAACAGGTTGGAAAGAACAACTTCAGGCCTCCTCCCAAAGTTGAATCCAGTGTGGTCAGAATAGAGCCAAAGAACCCACCACCACCTATCAATTTCCAGGTGAGCATCATGCACTCTAGTGACATACTCTTAATTTCATTTTTCTTTTAACTTACTACTCAGTTCCATGTGCTGTGTTTCCACTGCTAAGTACCAGCTCTTCATAATGCTGGCATTTACATCGTTCCAAAATACTCATTCCTGTATCCATCAGCCTTGTGTTGGGACATTACCTGACCGTGCCACCATCAGTGCAGGTGCAGCTTTGTTTGTGGTATTTTTGACAAAGCTGAGGTGACACCCCTGTGTCAGTGGAGAGTTGCTAGTACTAATGTCCCTTTTCGCCTGGAGACCCTTCTGGCTGATGACTCTGCTGGTTGTGACCGAAGGTGTATCTGTGAGAAGTCTTTTATCTTTAGATGAGCACATATAATCTCAAGACAGATGCTATGGAGTTCTGTTCTTAAAGTTAATTTTTAAAATTATTCGATCTTCAAGACCATTTCAGCCTTGCCTAAGGTTAGACTGATTTTCTTCAAGTATCTTTCTCCTCAGGTCTGGCCAATAGTGCCTAGGCACAAGAAGAGACAATTCAGAGGTTTTCATGGGTGAAGTATTTTCTCCTTCACTTTGTCCAAGAGTTGCTTTATCACCTTTAAAAAAAAAATTTTTTTTTGAAAGATTCTTCCTTGAAATATTTTTCTTTGTATTCCAGAGTGTTGTGAAATTGCCAGTGGTGACTGTTCTTACTTCTAGTAGCTGTTCCTTTGTGTAAATTATGGAATTTTTAATTTCAGGAATGGGATGGTCTGGTAAGGATCGCCTTTGTACGGAAAAACAAGACACTCTCTGCAGCATTTAAGTAAGTGACTTCTATTAAAGGAGATCTTGTCAAAGTTGGAGAGCCTGCCCGGTAACAGTTTCTTTTGTGTGAATGCAGAGCAGTGTGCAAATGCTTTTGCAGCTGCAAACGCTGGCAGCAGGTCTGGGATAAACTACCATGGAGGATTTAATGTGAGCTTTTTCTTCCAGAAGAAAACTAAGCAGCAGTTTAAAAAGGACAGTTCTGTGTAGTTGTCACAGTTTGGTTTTTTTTTTAACTAAATGTTAACATCCAATCAAGTAAACAAATAAAAATAAAATACCTACAGCTCAGTTTTCATTCTGCGCTTGTGTTTCTTTCAGGTCAAGTGCTGTAGAGCAGTTGCTCGATCATAATTACCGAATTCACTGTTCCTTACATAATACAGTAAGTTCCTTTAATGTATTAAATTCTGTTTCTGTGTACTGTGACCTATATCCCGACTGTTCAGTGTTCGGTTTTCACTAGGAAAGCTTAATACCTTACTTTTCCAAGAGAGTCTGCAGGATGGAGGCTTTTTCTGAGACAAAATCCGAAAGGGTCACTGAATTACAGTGAAGAAGCTGAAAGCTGAGTCCATTGTTAATATATTGTCTGTACATGTCTAAGGGACTTTTGCTCATCTAATAAGGAAACTTTTTGTGTCTGCTTAGCAATGCTGCTGGGCTTCATTTCTTTGTGAATGAGCTGAGGAATATAAATTCAGATGCAAGAATAGAAGAATACAGTAGAGGAATACAAGAAAAAAATACAGCACATTTCTTCTGCTCGAAACAAGAGCTGTTCCAAAAGCAGGAAGAGATCACTTAAATGAACCCTTTTCAACACCGTCAAGAGGAAATTAATTGTATTCTCTTTTCCATTGACAGGAAATCCCTGAAAACTTCAAAATCTCAGAGAAAATACAGACAGTCCTAAAAAACACAGGTTACTCTGAAAAACGAGCCCGCTCAATGGATATAGATGATTTCATTAGGTATGTTTTCTCTCTCTGCCTTCCTTTTAAGCTTAAAATTCTGTGTGCATCTATACCTACGTAGCCCACATTAGTATTGGGTTATACAGGGCAGTTACTCTGTTTTCTGCTCAACACTCCTTACTTCCACTCCTGAATGTGAACAAACACTTAAACCCTGTAGATATTTTTAACTGCTGCATACAGTATCGAGAAGTAACTAGCTCAAGACCGTCATTTCTGGTATTTGTGTACTGCACTCTTCTATGTCTCCTCTAAAAATGGGTTTTAATAGTGGAACAAGGACAAGTGTAGGGTATTACATTTGGGGAGGAACAACCCCAGGTACCAGTATAGGTTGGGGACTGGCCTGTTGGAGAGCAGTGCAGGTGAGAGAGACCTGGGGGTCCTGGTAGACAGCAGGATGACCATGAGCAAGCAATGTGCCCTTGTGGCCAGGAAGGCCAGTGGCATCCTGGGGTATATTAGAAGGGGGTTGGCTAATAGGTCAAGAGAGGTCCTCCTCCCCCTTGTCCAGGACAAGGAGAAAGGGTTCCAAGCTGGAACATAGAAAGTTCCACCTTAATAGAAGGAGGAATTTTTTCACTGTGAGGGTGACAGATCACTGTAACAAGCTGCCCAAAGAGGTTGTGGAGTCTCCTTCTCTGGAGACATTCAAGACCAATCTGGACACATTTCCATGTGATCTACTCTAGATGATCCTGCTTGGGCAGGGTGGTTGGACTAGATGATCTTTCAGGGTCTCTTCGAACTCCTAATATTCTGTGATTTGGTGATTGTAATTACCCTGGATATTTTTACACAGCCCTTCTCTCTCTGTTCTGAGGATTAGGCTGCAGTCTGTAGCATAATTTGGAAGTCTGGCAGTGAACGGCTACATTCTGCTCTTCTGGTCAGTTAATTTGGCAACATGAATCCTCTCCTAATTTAAGAAAAACAAAATTCCTAGCTGTTTCCCAGTGTGACAGTACAGCTGCTGCTCTTTAGAGGTACGTAATGAACCTGATAGGATAGAACTAAGTTCTCTGAAAACAAATCTACATCTCTTAAAATAAAAAAATTGCTAGTAACTTCTGTTCTGAGGTTTGTAACAGTTCTGTATGGCAGTTGGACAGGATTGGCTGCTTCAATGCTATTCTTCAGTGTTCTTTGCCAGCCAGCTGTCTTAGAGGTGCCTTGTGCTGAAGTGTTGAGCACAGAAATGGTAACCAACCCAAATGTTTCACTCTTTCCAGGCTGCTGCATGGCTTCAATTCGGAAGGCATCCATTTCTCATAGCTTGTACTCCAAGGAAGAAAGACACTGTGTATTTTGCCACCAAAGTCTTGCTGAAGCCAGACTGACTGCAGTGGGACAAGCTCTTCCTGTAACACCCGTGAACAGAACACAGTGTACACATGCTGGTTCTTACTCAGACCTTACGTGCAGTGTTACCCCAGACAGTAGTCCAGACGCCGCAGCTCTGTGCTTTAAAAGCGATAGATTCCTCTCCAACTGAAGTGAGGTGGACTTGCACGTGACTGCTGTATATTTCTACATATATGCAGTAAGGTGAATTGATGCTGCCAGCATTCAAATCTCTTTTCTCTCATCATGGACCTAACCTCAGTGTATTCTTGTGCTGTAATCAGTAGTACAACATCTGAGTCTGGTCTGGGCAGCAGAAAGTTGTGGTTCCATTTATCTGGTGTTTTCATATTTTTTTTCTTTGTTTTAAAGTATATTTGAGCATCTTCTTTTGATTTGAAATGCTTGTTTATTCCGTTTGTCCTTTGGTACCTACTCAGGTGCTAAGCCTGTTAGTAATCTTCGTCATGTGGAGAAAGCCCAGTAACTCTCAGGGTTGGTATTGTGTACACAAACACTGAGGCACCTGATACCACCAGCATCACCTCCTTTACCTGCTCCTTACTGCCATCAAGCTGCTGGAAACCAGCAGAAGACTACCCGAGGGCCAGTGGGCCAGTGTTCAGAGAGTGGGCAGAACTGCCAGCTGTAACTTCAAGCAGCTGCATGTGTAAGAAAGCTGCTTCCCACTTCAAAGAGGAGTTGTAGCTGGGATCAAAGCTTTAGTGAGGGGGTCGTGGTTTAGCCCCAGCTGGCAGCTAAGCACCATGCAGCCTCTCACCCTTGCCCCACAGCAGGATGGGGGAGAGAATGGACTGGGGCACACTGCAGGGCTGGGACAGCACAGGGAGGGGGAAGTAACAAGTCTTAAAAGGTACAAAAATGGTAGGCAACACAGTTTCACCAAACGGCTTAACCCCCAACTGTGCAGCTTGAGGTGCCCCACCACAGTCACTAGCCCCCTTTCATACTGAGCATGATGGAATGCAGTATGGAACACCCCTGTGGCTAGTTTGGGTCAGCTGTCCTGCTGTGTCCCGTCCCAGCTGGTGAAAACCCTGTCCCAGCTGAAACCAGGACATCCACACCTTACTCCCATCTACATCTTGCCCAGACCCAGNNNCATCTTGCCCAGACCCAGCACTTCCCTTAGTTTGCTGCTGGTGATTGCCACCAGTTGTTCTTCGACCTTCAGCAACCCCACAAGAGAAAGGTCCTCCCAAGAGGCTGGGCAAAGTAGACAACTGCTCAATTTCCTCCATCTCCAAGGTAGCTGTTCCAAAAGCCCACTGGTACTTTTTTTTGGTCCTTGAAGTACCCTCTCCAGAGGGAGTCTGTCCCCAGGATGCATGGAGCGTCTCTGCTAGTCACAGTGGGGTGTTTTTCCCAGTCATCCCCAGTAAGACGTCAGCCTCCAGTACAGTTAGTTGCTGGGATTACGCTGTCACAGCAGAAGTACTGCCCCTTCATGGCTTGATGGCATCAAGGCACACTGCACTCTGTGCTTTTGTGGGTCTGGAGTGGTATCTGTGGGTCAGGCCATCAGATCCATGCAGTCCAAAAAACACAGTTGTCCCTCTCCATCCATCTGGCTGGACACAAGGTCCCTCTAATCCTGTTCATACTCACTCCTCACTTCTTGCCAAAAGGACGTAAGGGGCACCTTCAAAAGGATCATACATATGAGTGGGACTTCCACTTGGTCTGGGGGACTGCCCACTGGAGACTGGAGTGGCATTTCCACAGAAGAATCCGCTTTTGTGATTCTTTTGTCTTGCAGCTCACATACTAGTGCCCCAGGGTTGAGGTAGGCTTTCCATCCCATCTGCTCATGCCCTCTCTGTGGTCCCACAGGTAAATCCACAAGGGTGCCTGTTGTGGTGTAGCCTCTATATCCTCTCCCCGGAGCAAAGGAGTGGTTACTCCTGATAGATAAGGCACTGGTCCATACGGGAGGGAAGTAGGACTCTTTAAGTTGCTGGCCCTCCTGGGACAGTTCCTCTACAGCTGAGACAAGGGAGGAAGAGAGAGATTCTTTGCATTACCAGAGTCGACCATCCATTATTAGCCACTGTCAGTGTGTCTTAACCTTTCCAGTCTGTTACGGATAGCGAGTTGGCAGATGAGTAACACCTTTCTTTCACACCTGATGGAGGTAGCCTGTAGAGGCTGAAGGCTCATGTCTTCTTCCCAGCTGCCTTGCTAATGCCCGCCTTCCCCAGACAGGGATCCCGGCTGCTATGCCTCCTTAACCTCTAATTCTAGGCTGCTAGCTTCATTATCCCAGCACTGGAGCAGCCAAGTAACAATGTGGGTGAGAAGGTCTCCAGATACTTGCCTGTACAGCCCCACATGCCCTGCTGCCCCTGGCTACCCAGCTGTGGGACAGGTCTCTGGGTGAATCTTAAAACAGTATTTTGCCACCCTGGGCGGGACTTGAAACACATTCAGGAGACGCGATGATGGGAGCATGCTGCTCTGAACATCCCAGGAGTATTCAAAATCCTCAAAAGTGGCTGTAGCCAGCCTGGAGGGAAAAGGGTAGGTGAAAGAGCAGGAGAATGGATTCTTCACCCCACCCCCTGCCCTGGCTTCCCCACACTCTGAGTGTGATTATTAACCAATTCCGAGAGATGTGTCCGGGGTGCGGACGTGACGGTGAGACCCCACATAAAAGTCGCCTGAGCTCATGACTAGCGATGTTACTGCACCCTCAGTTGGCGTCACACAGGGCAGTGCAATGCAGTGAGAATCCTGACCCCTCTCCCCAAGGTGACAAACAGCACCGCAGGGAACACCGACGGCAGGTAAGGCTCTACACGCCACAGCCACACAACCAACCGCAACTCCCCTGTGCCCTGCGGTTCCTTAACGACTGTCACAATTGGGGGTCACACTCTTGAGCAGAGCTTCCTTTATCCCAGCCCTGCACACAAGGGTGGTCCTAGCTCAGCTCCAGCTGAGCACCATGCGCTGCCCCCTGGGCACTGTCTCCGAAGCAGGACCAGGAGATGGGCAAAGGCAAACGGCAGGGTTGGGTAAGGACAGTCACTGGGACAGCGTGAGGTGGGGGAACACCACCACCACTTGTGGCAGAACGTACAAACTGGCTCTGTCAGTGCGGTTCCCCACTGAACCGCACGACTCCGAGCGTGCAGCCCTGTCAGGAACCCGGACCGTCTCCCCAGCGCCACGGCCTGTGGCTACACCGCCCTTCCCTGCCTATCCCACTTCTGCACCGTGTGTGACACCACACAGTACGGGTCACCCCACTGGTTCGCTTGGGTCAGCTGTCCTGGCTGCGTCCCCTTCCCAGCCCCTGGTGATGAAGGGCCACGCTGTCTGAGCCGAGCCCAGGACAATAGAGTACGAGTTATTCAGTCCTACTCATGTAAAAACTTTTATTCTTAGCAGGTGTTGCTTAATATCCTCCTCACTTTATAATGGACTGGAAAGTACCCCATTGTTCTCATATGATACGATTACATCACGCAGCTTCTTCCTAAATGCAGAAGACAAACAGTAATTAAACATTGTCCCTCCTGTCATTTGCAATATGAGCATTTAAATCTACCAAAGGGTCTATAACACATATCAGCTCTTAATGTGTCAAGTTATACGTCTTATTGACTATAATTCTTTCATCCTTTTTTTTCCCCAGACCGCCTTAGCCTTCTTTATAATTTTTACAACTCACAATTCCTTGGTTTATAACTATTTCCTATTCTTGACTTCCCACTTCCGTTTTATTTTTAGTTGCTGTTTTTACTGGTGAACAGATTAGTTCTTAGTCAGAATTGTTCTCAAAACTCTTAAAGTTGTGAAATTGTGGGATTTGGGCCAATTGATTTTTAAATACATCCATACCCTTTCTCATTCTCAATTTTTCTTCCAATAGTTTTACCCATTTGTTCTCTTAGCACTTTTACCTTTAGCCTTTTCAATTCATTGGGAGTATACTGTAAGCAAGTACTGTTTGAGTCTATCCTCTGTTAATCAATACCTAACAAAATTAGGTCATGATGATTGGTTTCTAGGCAACCAATAACTTCCAATTCATTGAATTAATTTATCTTTATCTATCCTAATTAGGTCCAAAACAGATTGACTGCTCTTTGGTATCTTGCCTTTTGTATCATCTACATTTTTCACAACAGCTGATAATGATTACCTATACAGGATTTCCAGCCTCAACTCTCCACAAACTAAACACCACCCCCTGCCACCCCCAAACACCCTTTTTTTACTTCCACCACGGGGAAATATTATTTAAAATATACTAACACAGAAAATAGTGGAGAAATAAAAATTAATCTCCAGCTGCCAGAAAGAAGCACAAGTATTCAAGCAACAAGCTGGCGCATAATCTCATCTTCTCTGGCATGCAAATAAAAAGATACAAAATCTATTCATAGACAAGCACATCTTGTTTCTAATTCATAAAACAATGAAAAGCATTCAGCAGATTTTCATAAACCAGTATTCATTAAGCCAGTGTCTTTCTCCTGCTATTCGCCTCTGATATCCACCCTAACCCTTCTACAACTCTTGTCAAAACAACCTTCTCCAACTTCAATCTAGTGCTTTCCCTTCAACATAACCTCCTGGTGTGTATCCCCTCTAACCCATGCCAATAACCACTCAGTGTGCAAACAGCCCTATGTTTCCAGAAAACGTCTTCAGGAATCTCCATCTAATGAGAGACTCCCCCCACTGCCTCTGAAAGTTATGTGTAAATTGTATGATTTTTCAGAGAGGAAGCTGAGAATTTGACCTTGTGATTCACTTCTTGTTGCAGTTAATTTTACTTCTCTCATACCAAATGACTACCACCATCAGAATCAGCTGCTGCCTGATTATCTGCAAAAATGGGATTTAACAAAGTTGTTTGTCAAACAAGGTCAGTGCTGATTACTGCAAAAAAAACACTTCCTCATTTTAATCAATGTTGTTATTTTAACATACAACATACATTTGCATAACAAAACTCCCTGCAGCAGTATTAGAAGATCAAGGGGCAGTCAGTATGTCTCCCATTTCCACAAAGGTAGGCTCTCCACATCCTAAATGCTCTCAAATGTCACAGCTTGAAAACCTGACAGCCACCACAGCACAGAGAGCAAAATGTAAACATTTTATTCAGGCTGCTTTTTTCATTTAGGCTGACCACAGGGCTCGCAAGCAATCCAAGGACAGCCTATATGCTGGAATTACATCAGACACTTAACAGCAGCGGGGTTGGCTGCTGAGGCCACCACATAGCCATCTTGTGACCAGATTGCACCGCCAGCCCACTCTATCTTTTGCAGCAAGGCAGCAGAGTGAGAGAGGCAGTGCCTGTTACCCACTTCCTGAATGGTTACCACCACTCTCTCCCAAGTGTCCCATTTTACACTTTCCCTTTCATTATAGGGAGGGAGATTTAGATTGGATATTAGAAAAAAAAAAGTTCTTTACTGTGGTGGAGCACTGGAACAGGTTGCCCAGGGAGGTGGTGGATGCCCCATCCCTGGAGAAGTTCAAGGCCAGGTTGGATGAGGCCCCGAGCAACCTGATCTAGTTGGGGGTGTTCCTGCTTCTTGCAGGGGGGTTGGACTGGAGAACCTTTGGGAGTTGCTTCTAACCCTAATCATTCTATGATTCTATAATTTGAAGCTTTTCTTGTGAAGCCAGCCAATGTTCATTTTGTATTTCTGGGAGAAAGAAAAAAAATTAATCCTAAATGCAATTAACATCTAAACCAATACATTAATAACTTGGGAAGGCAGCTGTTTGCTACAGACTAAGATTACAAATTACCTTTTTAGTTATTGCAGTGAATACTTACACAGCTGGGTCGCAATAAACACAGGCTTTCACTGTTTCAGAATTTAATTCACTGGAAGCATGTGTCTAGCAACTCTCAAATAGGGTAGGTTTTGCCAGATCCCTAACTCTTGGAACATATGAATGTATGTGATTGTTTCTGTGCAGTGTCAAGGCAATAAACTCATGTTTCCAAAGCAGAAACAGTGCTCCCTGTTTTCTTGTGGGACTCTATGTCACAGCCTTGGAACACTGTCAGAAGAAGTTTCCTATACAAAGTTCTTGTGGCTATGATGAGAGCTGCAAAGAAAGTCTATCCCCAGGTTCTCTGTTCCATTCCAAGATCAAGTCTTTACAATAAGGAATGTGAACATGAAGCTGATTCAGAAAGCTCCTTGAAGCAGATAGAAAATTAGCATAATGTTTTCCACATTGACACACGGAATATTTCAGAAGCACCTCAGAACATGTACATTAGGCTTTTTTGAACATATGATCTGCCTCAATTTTTACCCGATGCAAGCTGAGGGACCTTTTACCAAAAAAA
>VXBZ01003305.1:12265-42377 GCA_013399135.1 Heliornis fulica
AAAAAAAAAAATGTTAGGAAAATACCTATTCCTTGTGACAGGTACAGAACACAGCACTTTCATTTCTGGTCACAATTTGTTTTAGGTTTTTCTTTTCTCTACATGCACAGATATCCAGCTGGTGGTAACATTGCCTACATGAGTGCAGTTTTTTCACACACATGTACTAGCATTCTCCTGAACTGTTTTAGTTGCTATACACTCTATAGCACACACACTCTAAAGAACAGGAAAGTAAATGACTTAACTGATTATCAGCATCATCACTGTCCTAGAATCTTTTAAATAATTACATAACTTTTTATCACCTTTTGTTTATAACTGCAAATTTAGTAATCTACCTTGATCCAAGCCTGCCAGTTTAAGCAGAGAAAGGTCTCCCTCATGTGGAAATCTGCCTACTAACTGTAAAAATAAAAACAGCATTTTGCTTCATCATAAAGGTTCCCTTACTTAGATTAGCAGGTAAGTTTTGGAAAGTGTCACCTAGTATATTTTTATCAATATTTTAGTTCAATTGTAGCTACTGTTACAGTGCGAAAGAAAAGAACACAAAATAGTTAAAAAGCCAGTGAGACTTAATCGAAATTGACCTAAGCAAAATTCACAAACTTTAGAATAATCTTATATCCATCAGTTTCCTCAGGTTTTGTTGATAGCTGTTCTGAATACTGTTAATGGTGTTTTATGTATGTGATTTTCATGACCCAGCAAAACTGGGGTCTAAAACCGTAAGTGACCAGGAGTTATAACTGACTTCATTATACGCTCTGGTAAGACTAGCAGTTGTTTTGGCCACATATATTTGTTTTCTCACATCTATTAACTATTGTAATTGAAAAATAAACCTTGTCAAATTTTCAGTTTCAAAAGTGAATGAGGCTACCTCTCCCCACTCAGCTTATATGCTCTAAAAGACAAGAGAAATAAAAAGCTTCAACTGAACATTCACAACTATGTTTTCCCTCCAACCCCCAAAACACATAAATTTGACCCACAGCAAACACTTTCAGTTTTATTTTGCCAGAAAATGAGGATGTACTTTTAGCTGACCAGGCATATTTTCTTATTTCATGGTTTTAGGTATTACAACATACCTAGAAGTAAGGTGTGATATCTACAGTTAAGAAAAGTGCGCTTGGATTGCCAGTTTTATTTGGATGGTATGGAGTTGACATCCAAGACTCCTATTTTAAAGTTTTTCTGCAACAACACTAAACAATTCCTTGATTACTTTCATGCTCTCACATCTGAAAAAGTCTATGGTTTTATTTTTTTTTCTGTAGCACCAATAAATGCTACGCTGGAAAGGAATAGGAAGATATTGGATTGAGTTTAACCATTCCCACCAGGAATGTAATCTTCCTTCCTAATACATATCTCAAAAATACATCACAAACCAACCCACACTATAATTGCTAAAGTATAACTCTTCAGTGCCAATGTTGATCTAACCTGGTGATTTCTGAACACCAACAAAAAGAAAAAGCAATGGAATAGCTGCTGAGTACATAGATTCCCATTATTTCATGAAGGGAAGAAAATGATTACCTGAAAAGGCAGGTTTTCCTTTTTAGCTATTCTATATAACATTTATAGATAGAACTAGAATTTAACATGCCTCAAAGTGAAGCCTAAAAATATCGCGCATGTATCTCTGCTGCAAAGCTGTCTGGGGCAGGTTCTCAGGCTTCAAGTTTGTCAGAAAGCTAGACTGAACCCAAACCACGTTTAAGTCAAGCACACCTCCTCTCCATCTGAGATCTGTGAGCAATAAATACAACAAAAGCATACACTGTGAGAATTAATCTCTTTATTGCTGGTAATATCCCTTTTTCCCCTCCAGTTTGAAATTAATTCACAGCACAGTTTAACTGCATCCATTGCAAGAAACTTGGCATAAATCCCCATGGTCATTAGTATTTGATAACAACTCAAAGTTACCATCCAAATTTCTCAACTACTGCACATCTTTTTCACTGATGTTTTGAGCTTTGTAGTTGTATGCAATTTAAAAAACAAAACAATTTTTTCTCTTTTCAAAAAAGAAAAAACCTGTATAAATAACCAGAGTGGACCAATTTCCATACAAATGCTTGACACATAGTTAAGAGGTGAAATATAGTGTCATTTTCAGCTCATTCAATAGTGTTACGGCATTACAAAGGAACCATGATTTTACTGAACAGACAATCCTTTACTCAATAGGAAGGCGCTCTGGTTCGGTTTACGCCCCAAGAAATTTTGTAGCATATCCATACCATCCAGAGATCCTCCAGGTTTCAAAATGAGGTTTCTGTATTTCATCCCAGCCTGAAAAGGTAAAGCAGAGTTTTACTATTTCTTATCTTGCAAGCTGCTACTTTTCTGTGTTTAATGTATATTTTAAAATCAACTCATTATTAAACACATTTGGTCTTTCTAGATTTTTTTAATACTAAATAAAGATACACCGCAAATGTAATTTAGATCTGCTCAAAGAACTCGAGAAAGAATAGATTTAATCTGTTCTCAAATATTTTTTTTCTTGTGGCTTTACATTATTCTGTAAGTAACAACCACAAGTCATCAGGAAGACATTCAGAGATGGGTTACTCCCATGACTGGCGGGCAGGCAAAGAAAACCTAACATATGTTCTCTTAGTTGATGACTTCCCTTTCCTTTAATCTCTGTTTGGAGAACAGAGATAGATGCAGCATTGAGGAATGGTATGGTACCTACAAGCATATTATACATACAGTGTGTATAATATATACAAACACATTTAAGTCCCCCCATTGGACTATCTTATTAGAGACTTAAATCAGGGTTTATTTTGGGAAGAATCATTATTGCTTCCAAAGGAATGGATTATATTGAAAAGAAGGAACCAAGCTTCTAAGACAACAGTAAGTAATGAGTACTTCATTAGTAAAAGGTCATGTTTTAAAGAATGTATCTGGAGAATTTTTGGCTTCTGAGGCTTAACTATCAATGAGAAAATATTGTTTTACATGAAGATGTCTCATACTTCTGATATTGAAGAAAACAACATTCTTCCTTTTAGTCACTGTATACACACATATATATTTCCTCCCAACACGTCAATGCTAGGACTATACCGCTTCCTGAGAGCGATATTGCAAAAACAAGCATAGGTCTTTTTAACTGATGGACTTCCATGACTTAATTGCAATACCAATTACACTTAGTTAACAACTGGGAAGAAAAATAATGCACTGAAGCATTGCTTATACTTTGCTAATTGTATTGCTTTCCTGAGCATTAGCAGCAAATCCAGATACTACTCCTTGCAGTTTGAAAGCGTTACTTAAGTCTTTGCGGTTGTCTCTCCAAAGCCAGCATATTAACCAACTTCTGGGCTCCCTAGAAGTATTTCAGACTATGTGCAAGAACTGAGGAGTGTGACAGCCAATGAAATTAGATTGTTGAACAAGTTTTACAAATTCAGCCTCTGAAACTGGCTTTTAAAGCTGTTGCTCAAAACAGGAAGAGAGGTTTTATTGTAACAGGAAGAGGTAAGCCAAATTTCTACAAGCCCTAGTCATAATATCATAACTGCTTTCCTCTCCTGATGTTCTGAAAACCAGTCTAAATCTAGATATGATGAAATATGCCTGACTAGAAGTCACCCTGGTACCTAGTATTTGTTTATAAAAGAATGTCTTACCCTGTGGAACTCTACACATTACACTTATATGGAATGCAGAGGGAAACAAGTTGAAGGACAGACAATTAAGAAGAGAGCATTACTCTTAATAGGGAGCAAAAGTCTCCACAGAATGAGCCCTGAAGTAACATCAGCATTCAAGCAAAGTCTGTGTGTGTGTGTGTGTGTGTGTGTGTGTGTGTACACATATGCTAGAGTGAGTGACATGCACACACAAATAATTTTTCTTCCTAATTTCTTAGCCTGGATAGCAGGTTTCAAATTCAAGGAGGTAGTAATTTCCTTTTATCTGAATCATAGCAAATATTCACTCCTAGCATAATTAAATTATTCTCAAAGTCCCATACACACAGAAAGAGAAAAAAAACCTCCCTAAAAATAACCCCAAATAAACAAACAAAAAACTAACAAAAAACCCCAACAGAATAAGAGGCACTCTAATTCAAGAGAGGTTAGGGCGACAAAGCCATTCTGCCAAACCAGAGCTCAGAGGTTTGACCGCACAGTCACTCAGAACAGTTTTAAGAGTAAGGAGTAAAGCTAACAAAAAAATGGTTTGTGATGACAGCGGAGGGGCATGTATGCGTCAGAACAGGAACTGACAGAGTCCCACAAGTCTGGCACTAGCATCCTCTTCCACCTCTCCCAACTTCAAACAGTTAAAAACCCAGCAAGTCTCGACCCATCCAAAATGTAATTTTTAAGATCCATGTGGAGCATTTTATTAAGTATTTGTTAAAAAGTTAGTTTATTATGTTATTTAACTTGCTGTTTCTTCTCTCATTTACAAGTGGCAAAACTTCCACTGAATAAGCAGGAGTGCTTAGTCTCACATGTACCTGCCTCGGATCTCTAGCACTTCAAAACCAATCTTCACCTCCAAACATTCTGTCACCTTTCCTCCCAAACTATTCAGTTTTCTGCTTTTCTTGTAAAACCTCTTGTTGATTTTATTGGCCTAAGCGCTGCCTCGGTTGTGTAGCCTCTACCCTACTTACTTGCTCTGTTTATTCAGGTCAAAGCATTATTTTCTTCCTTCACCCTCTAGAGGGAGTGACAGTTCTAGAAGTTGTTTGCTGTGAGGAGTAAGGGGGGAATGAATGCAAATTCCAGTAGAGGAACAAGAAAGTCAAGCACTTTCTATCATCTCCTTTACCTCTCTCTTGACTACATTTACTGAAGGCAAGAAATAGTGCTGCCTACTGAATCCAGAAGACAGACGGATAAAAGGATCAAGAAAACAAGAAAGTCTTTCCTATGATAGAACTACAGTATCTCAACTCACAATCTGATACTACAATCTCTGAAAAATTAAAAAGGTGGCCAGAATCGGCAGAACTGCCAACCACACTGCTAACTGTCCTTCCTGCTGCTTGGAGGCAGAAGAGGCTGGAAAAAAAAATACAAGAGTGGAAAAGAGCCCAGTAAATCTAGAACCTGGCACAGATTTAAAGTTTAAAAGCCACTTGGCAGAAAAACCAAGGAGTGAAAAAAATAGTGAGTTATGCTGTGCTGCGAAAGATAAATTCATTTTTCTAAATAACTACATAAAATTAGCACACACTTGAGGTATTAAAGGAAATAGAGCACTTATACAGCATTCATAGCAAAAGAATACACATTTGCTCTTGCAATGGAAGAATATGTTTTTTCAGTCTAAATTAAAAGAGGAAGTCATTAGTCAGGTGTCATAATATCAAGTATATGACTATAAGAACTTTATTAAGATCCAAGTACTTTTTGGAAATTTAAAATTATTTTCTAAAGTTATCTGTACATATTTTTTCTTGTTGATCTTGACAGGTACAGAAGTGCTTGAGATATTATATCTATGTATCATGATTGTAATAAATGTGGTTTTAGAGAAAATGCTGCAAAAGTCTTCAGTAAAATGTATTCATCACCTACCTCTGGATTCATAATTCCTTCTTGCTTAAAGCAGCTATAAAAAATGTCCATGGAAAACACCTCACTCCACAGGTATCCATAGTACTGACCATCATAGCCACTCACCAGATGTCCAAAAGTAGCTGGCAGGCTTGTTCCTTGCAAAGTACATGAAAATTATGAAAATGAAATTATGAAAATGTATNCTGTACAAAGGAAACTCAAGTGTTCCCATTTTAGTTGCACAGATTAACTGAACATCTAAAGTGTTATTCACTTCAAATCACTAAAATATAAGCTTGCAAAAGGTGAGGTTTTATAGTTACATCCATGTCCCTTCAGAAGAGATCATTAACTTCACTGCCAGCTTTAAAATAATTATTTCAGCTCGTAACATGCATTCTTTTATAGACAACTCCTCAGATTTTTGGTATTTCAAGCATTACTGGGAAAGTCAGTCATGTTTAATCTAACATTTGGACATGCTACATAAAAGCTTAATACTGACATACCTGGTGTGGCAGGAATTCCTAACATCTCCATACAATGTTTCGCATATTCATCTTCTGGGTTAACAGATGGATTTGTATGAAGTGCCTGGTCAATTTTGCTCAGAACAATCTGACAGACTGTTAAAAGGCCTAATTTGGTAAGAACATTTAATTATCAAAGGTTTTCTTCAGCATCCTCCATTCAAAGATCTCAACGTGCATCCTAGATTATTGTAATTTTAAATGTAGAAAAACACAGCTATGTCATGTTTATTTTAATTGCCTCTGTTTCAAAACTTGAGAGGCATATTTTTAACAAAAGGAATTATTATAAGCTGCATCTTTTCAGATGTTTTACTCACTAGCAAAGCTAGGCAGATATTTTAAAAGACAATTTTGTACTTAATTTCTTCACTACTTTCACTTCCAGTGTACTATTTCATCCAGGGCTTTAACAGATGATACCCACCCTAAGACACCTCAAAAAACTGCTGCTGCAGTTGCTGTAGGCTTTCTTGAAGAAGCTGCAAGATGTGAACTCAGACAAAATACTTATGTACCTACAATGCCCATACAAGTGAGTGGGACAGGAAATTCTTGTTCAGGATAGAGAAGCGGTATGAAATGAACAGCGGTGGCTTAGTGACAAATAGTATGAGAAATGGGTAGGCTATGGTACTGGAAGAGTTCCAATTACAGGGGTGAGACACAGAATAACAGTGAGATGATAGGCAATGACACGAGAATATAATCTTGGTTTGGAAATAAATGAAAGGTGGTACAAGATGCGGGAGTAGAAAAGAATTGGCAGGTTAGTTTGGGAGGGCAGCAAGTCTGCCATGAAGGCAGAGAACATGGTGTTAAGATTCTGGATTGAGAAGGTACGAGGCTGTTTGGGTCATGCAAGACTACAACACTTCTGTCTGGGATGTGCTGTGTAAATTCAGTAAATCTTCAAACAAGTTTCATGTCTGTCAAATGTCACATACAAATCAAACGTAGCTGATACACATAGAAAGTCTGATACTGTATTCATTCATGCCCAGTGCCTGTCCTGAGCTACCAAAAAACAAAATGAAAATCATCAACAGAAACTTAACTCCAACCCTCAACTTTAGATGAGCAAATCTGGTAGATTAAAAAAAAAAAAAAAATCATATGGAAGGGAATTCACAGGCATTTTAGTCTCATGAGTAGCCTGCAAAAATAAGAGCTGCTACTGTTCCTACAGTTAGTGGTCCCTGCCATTATGGCCTGTGTGGTACCCTCGCAGATAAACCCAAAAAAACAGTGACAACTGTACTCACAGAAAAAAATGCCATAGGTTTGTTACATTTGTCTTTAACATTTCCCAGCAATTTTTTTTTAATGTAAGCTTTTTCATACATACACTGAATAGAGAAAGTGGGGAGAGAAATACCTGTATTAGCCAGCCTAGAGGCAGGAAGTTTCTCAAGCAAAGCATCTCCAACATGGCTCTTATCTTTATAATGACTTGACATTTGCTTTAGTGGTTCTTTTTCCCACACCCAGTTCTCAAACATTTGTGATGGCACCTCTACAAAGTCTGTTTCCACACTGGTTCCACTAAACCTAGCAAAATCAGCCTAAAAGAAAAAGTCATTTTATTAAATGAAAATAGAAGCCAGTATTTTATATGCCAACATTTTAGTGTTAATCACAGTAAAAAGGAATCATCTGAACAGGTCAATAATGATAACAACCACCACAAAATAATTTTAAAGAAAGGAAGAGAAAAATTCAGATATACAACTATTACTAAGCAACAAGATATATTACTTGGTAGTTACTTACTGCATTCTCTACTGGTGTGAAACATTACTTCAGATTTTTACTTTTTAGGTTATGACAGAAAGACAATTTTTACCGTGGTTACAAAAATGACAGTTTTTTAAATTGTTAAAATTGTTTATTGTATTAAAGTTAACCACAGAGATTCAATAATTTTACTTGACCCAATTACTCTGTTGAGCTTTTTCCACATCTTCATTCATCAGGCATATGGTTAACATAGTACAACTTCTTGAGCAATAATACATAGCCTAAAAAGAATCTTAGCAAATTTATCCATGAAGGGTCTCCAAATCTGACACTCAATAACTCATTGAAGAACCTTCCTTCTGAAAGCCAAGCACATGGGAACTTTTTGGTTTACTTTAGTATCATCAACCAGTTCATGTTTAAGAAGACCCCTCTGGATAATTTTGAAGAAAAGTTTTATATCATTAAAAATCTTCATTAAAATGTATTTCCCACCCAAAATAATACTAAAAAGAAATGGTCACTTTTGACAGACAGTTGTTCAAATGCCAACAGAAATGATTTGGTTTCTCTCGACACTTGTCTTGTAATAAGCCTCCCTCCTCTTGCCAACCCAACTTTATGGTTCTTCCCTTCTCAGCAATGTTCTGACAAAACATTTCAAGTGCCAAAAAAAATATTCTCAGTTTCCCAAGCACCCTCTCAGAGCTGTAGATATTATTCTTAAGCTCCATTCTCCATCAGACAATCAAAACCCAAAGGAGTACTGACTTTTGAACTAGCATTCTTGCAAGGTTACAAACAAAAAAGCATATACAACATCTCACATACATAGAACTGACAGTTATGCATATGTCTTCCTCTCATATATTCAAAAGAACAGTAGAAAAAAACATTTGCTGTCTTTTACATTTGTGGGTTATTCAAATCTATAGTTGTAACAGGCTGGACTTTCTTTCTGCACTTGCTGAATAGCAGCTATGAAGAAAAGCTAGGAGGCACCAACTAGTAAGAAATATTGACAGGGGTAGCTAGAGAAAAAGGCAAGAGATGCACAAATGTTTGTTGGCCTCCAGATATCCTCATTTGCCTATATATAAGTGCACCACACTAACAAAAAAAATATCAAACAATTTGGTTCAAGTACTTGAATAACTTTCCTTCCCTAATGGCATGAACAGATCCCCTCCTTGCCCTGGAGTCTGCTGGAAAATGAGACACACTACAAGGAGCATCAGTCTCCAAAAGCTGGTCTATACCAGATGCTCAGGAACTCCCACTCAGTCAGATCCTCACATACCCTTTAAATGTTAAGTTTTAACATGCTTGAACTAATCATCGTATGAAACAGTGCTTAGGTGCACAAATCCCAGAGAATGCTCTTATGCGGGACTACCAAGGTACTGGCAGATGTGCAATCAGCAATTTACATGAAACAGAACAGCACTAAGCACAGTAGCTATACAGACAGAAAGCACCTCAGCAGCAGGAAAGACAACTGGAAAGCACAACAACCAGACATACGTGCACTTCCACAGTAAATCAAGTACATGAGCACTGGAATTGCTGGCTTGAGCTGTCCAGAAGGGTTCTACGCCACACAGGCACACCCTCATCGGTTATCAAAACACTGCAAGTTAGCTTTACACCAGACATGTCTGATTTATAAACAACTTCTAGGTAGTTTAAAAAAAAAAAAAAAACAGGTTTTATTTCTGAATTCTAAGCTCAGAAGCACATATCTTAGGGTGCAGATGATCAAAATATTTTTTCAACCTTCAATATGATGCAAAAATATCTATATAAGCCTAGCTATTTGTTCCAAAGTTACTTCCACGTTTAATTCTGGATTTATTACATGGACTTCTATGACTTCATTCCTATATTCTGCAGCCTCTAGGCTCAAGGTCATCAGCTAACTTCTACTGTGTGTGACATTTCTCAGATTTCACTATTTGGTATATATTTATAAAGAAGATTAAATCAGTGCTACATAAAGTTTGGCTTTGTATTAATTAAAAAAAATTATTTGTGAATGAATACTGACACTTGTCTCAGGCACAATTTTCATTAGGCCAATAATGAACTTATCTGGCAGAATAAATTTTACATGCCAGTACAAATGAAATCCAAGAGTCTTTATTGACATCTTGATGTCAATAAAGGAAATGATGTAAATGTCAATAAAGGAAATGTCAATAAAGGAAATGATGTAAAATCTGCAGGCTAGCTTTGGTTCCTTCTAGTCACTGAAAGGACTGATTGCCACATAGGAGAGTAGAAGATACAATAGCACAGGCAATACCTGTTTTATGCTTTCAATGCCAGGAATGCTAGATCAAGAGCAGTAAATGCCAAAGTGCTGAAGGTGGTCTAGATTCACAAATCCTGTAACTAGGAAGAACAACTGTTTTTTTTGCTTCTAATAGCTAGCAGGCTACTAGAAGTAGCCCTTTGGCAGCTGGAACAGAAGCCACCTCTAAGCACCTCCTTTACTTTACACATGGATCCATTCCACACATTTCTGCGTGGTGCAATTGCAAAAGTGTATGTTCCTAGGAAAATGTTTTCTTAAGTGTGTGTGTACTCACTGCTGTAGTTTTAAATAAAAATAAAAAACCTCACCTGGGTAACCCATCTGCAAAATAACTAGAAAACTGCACATGCGCTTCACTAAAACAATAAACCACCAAAAGAGACTTACAACTTGCTCTGAGACCATGCAGAAAAAGTCTTACACTGGAATCGAAACATCACTAACCTGTGCACATATCTGATGCATTACATGACCAAATTCATGGAAGTAAGTCTCTACTTCACCATGTTGCAGCAACAACGGGTGATCCAATGTTGGTTTTGTGAAGTTGGTTATCAGGGCAGCTACTGTTATCATTCTGCTGCCATCAGGAAGAAGACAGCCAGGTTGGAGACCAAAGCATGCTGCATGCCCATACTTTCCTTCTCTGTATAAGAAAATAACCAGATATTACTTCAAACCAGAAGCCTACTCACAAGAATGGTGAAGCCTATTCAAGAACAGTGAAAAATCAGCCAAGGTTGCTTTAAGAAAGTACATCTTAGGCCCCATCCCTGAAAATATTTAAAGGCAGGCTTGATGAGGCTCTGAGCAACCTGGTGTAGCACAGATGTCCCTGCTTACTGCAGGGGATTGGACTAGATGGCCTTTAAACATCCCTTCCAACCCAATGCATTCTATGATCTTTTCATGACTTCTAAGACTAGAGTTTAGGATCCTGTTAAAAGCACAAGGGGAAGAGAGACCCAGTAGTTATACCACATCAGTTTATGACTCACAGCAGCATTTATAATAATCCAATTTTTAATAAAATGCTCAAAATATATATACTTTAGATGTCAATTCTATTTAAAAAAGCTACTGTAACTGGGAAAACTAAGATCTGTCCTCTGAAGTAGTATTTCTATTTTTGTGACAGGAGATGAATTTTCAGTGCAATCTCTTAAGTTCAAAGACAAGTTATGTTGAATTTTTTGACCAAAACCACAGTAGTAAACTGGCTAGTTAAGCCAGGAGAGTCTTACTAACAAAGAGCTTTAGCAATTCACACCATCTGCAGAAAGATGGGAGCAGGCAAACAGGTGAAGAAGGTAAAATAGACCTACCTTAAAAAGAATAACTTTTGTACTAATGTATCAGCTAACTAATTTTCTCAGTGTGGAGAAGCCTTAAATCAACTTCTAAACTTCTAAAAAGCCAGTATTAGCCAATTTATAAATTGCTAAAGAACGTTTTTAAAAAACACAAACCAGTGAGAAAGTCAAAAAGGACAAGCTAAGAATAAATCCTGTAAAAAAAAAATCATTAGTCTAGTCTCCTAAGCTCTATAGCTATTTACAGCATCATTTGTCTTCTTCAAAGAGAACTGTAGAGATCAGCCTGGAAGTACACTTCAGGGTATGCTCAACGGGAATCTGTTCTTGGTCTTGATCTGTTTGGTATTTTCTTTAGCAGTTTGGACAAATATATAAAGTGTAAAGAGGATCTGGGAGAAACCAGGAACTTTTGACAGACAGGAATGTAATTTATCTGAACAGAATGAAGTAATGGTTCAAGAGAAATTAAAACACTATTACAGTTTGGAAGAAGAAAACTTCAGAGGCAGAAAATCACGGGCAACTGACTAGACAGCAAAACTACAGAAAATGAACAAATGCTTCGAAACCCAAATATAAGCAAAGAACACAGTCATAATAAAACAAAGTGTAAGCAATCTGAAAACAGTCCAGAGGACTGAACAGGGCACTGGTCTTGTCATTGGGACAAATTACTTTCAAATGCATTTCATTTCAATTACACCAGCAATCCCACTAAAACAAATTCCATTTAAGCATATAAGTAAAACACTAAGTCATAATTACCTGGAGTAAAGATCCAAATAGAATTGCCCTAATACTTCTGCTGTTGTGTGATCTTTGACTGTATACAGAGTAACGCTGTCATGCCATACATGAGCACTTTCTACTCGCTCAAACACAAGCCCCAGCAGTTTCTGGTAAATATTCAGCAAGCCTTCTGTAACAGCCTCAATTGGGAAGTATTCCCTCAGCTTTTCTTGATCTATGGCATATTTCAGCTCTTCTGTGCTGTTCATATAATACTGAAGATCCCATGCATTGATTCTTCCATCATAGTCGAACTTTCTTTCTGTACACTCCTTCTTCTTCAAATTTAGAATGGAATTCCTTTCTTTCTCAACCAATGGTTTTAGCTTCTTACTCAAATCATCTGAAACAAAGATTGCCTCGGAATCAACTTCTGTGTTCCTTACTATAACATGTATTCCTAGAAAATACTCTCATAGCTTTAAGCACATGCCCCAAGAATGGAAGCTAGAATTTTGTATTGTTGACAAACAGCAAGCAAACCATCTACTTTCCTAATGACTTTTAATTGCAGGCATGCTAGAAATAATACAGGAATCCACACAAGCATAGTAGTACTGTGAAGGGTTTGGGTAAATTTAGGCTTTTTTAAAGACATCAGAAATGGAAAGTAACACTTAACACTTTTGCTTGAAACATTGGTTTATACCAGATGTAACCTCAGTTCCCTTGATGTCTTTCTGAAACCTGAGACTCCAACTACTCTTAGTTACAGAAAGCAAAACATGGAATTCAAATGCTACTTTCCCTTCCAAGGCTTTTCAAAACAGATCATGACCTATTTCAGCTCAAGTCCTATAAAACGAGAGACCAAATAGTTGTTGCCTATATGATCAATAGCTTCTAGACTGCTGAAGTGACTGCGTATTAGTTTTATTATCACTTTTTTCCAATGTAGCTTTTGTTGGACAAGAAAGGGTCATAGCACTATGAACCCAGTATACTGTATGTAAAATACTCAAGCTTACTGAAACTCCCATAAAGTACATACTGTACTTGTAAGCATTTCTGGACTATGAAACATTTTTCCTTCCTTAAGAAATCAGGTTAGTGTTCACTATTGCTATCTAGAGTTAAAATTTAAGAATTGGCACTGATTTCAACCTATGCTATAAGGCATTATATGCATTTATATGACTGAAATACTGTCTGCAGCCCATGTTATGCTAAATAAAGAATATTTCATAGAACAGAATTCTTTCCTTCCTAGCCATAAGATCAGCTTATGAACATTGATTTCAAACATGGATATATAAGAACAGTGTGACTCATACATGTCAGCTGAGGATATATCAAAAGTACTAAATTAAAGCTGTCAATTTGACGAACATTATCTCTATAAGAATTACCACAAAACATGATATTTATGAAAGTGTATGATCTCATACTGTAAAAAAATAGTTACAATAGCTGCAAAATTATGAGATGTGTCACCCCCTAAAACACATGAAAACACAGTATTATATAAGCTCATTTAGAAAAAAATTCTTAAAAAAAATGGAAAAATTGTTTTCCAAACAATTTTAAGTGCACTTGAAAAAAACAAATAATTAATGTTTAATTATTAAGATGTATAAATTCACTGACAAATATACAGATAATTGGTATTACCAAATAGGGACCTGTTCTCAGAGTGTAACAGGAGGAATACAGAATTCCAATTGAAGGAAGAGGTGCATTTGAACCTCTTTATTGATGTAACACCATAAAAAGCCCTACTACCACCAAACAGAATTTATTGCTTTACTGAATTATTCTGGGGGGTTTATTTATAGAACATATCAATTTACAATCCTAAGTGGTGTTAGGACACATTAATGAAGGAACACATACTATTATCTGGAACTGCATAATTTCAGAAAGCAAAGGCTAATTCTATACACAAGAGCTAGCCCACTGAATTCAAAAGAATGATTATAAATTCATGAACTGCTCAGTCTAAAATTTTCAAGATAGCTTTCAGATCCAACCCCATTAGAGGGGTTTTAAATTCCAAATTTAATCTATCATTTCAGATTTTATTTTTTTAATTCAGCTTATGAAAGTTGTATCATCACATACTGCAATCTTTCATACTGCAGGCTACAGACACAAGAACTGCTGCTAACCTAAGGGAATGAAAAGCTGCAACTGTGACACAGCCTCTTGAACTGATAAAATTGCTTAAGCTGCATATGTTATTCCGGTTCTAAATTATGACAACTGCATTTTGGGGCAGAGAAAGACATAGCACTTGCCTAAAGTAGCTGTCACAAAGCAGTTATTTTCAGATGTTTGTCTTGTGCTTGTCCTTGTTTTGGAACAACTGTATTTGTACAGCTACAGTCTAAATACAATATATTAGAAGAGAGGCAACAGATAATTCCTTTGCTATCTAAAGATTATGGACACTGATCTAATAACGTATTTAAATTTCTCTTGGCCAAGGACTCATGTTGTCACACCATATACAAGAGTATTGTTTATAAATAAGAACAAACCTAAGAAGGCTGTTACGTTATCTGTAGTCTTTGCAGTGTTGACCTCCAGAACAAAGTTGGCATGTGTACTATAGCCAAGAAGCTCTGCTATTTTTGCCCTTAGTGGAAGAATTTGCTGAAGAATTTGTGTGTTCTCCTAAAATAGAAAGAAAGCAAATTTGTGAAGTGAAGCTAGAGAACATATGTTACATATATGTTCATACATATCTGTAAGTGCACATTTAAAATCAAACACTTCAATATTTAAATGCAGACTAATGTATTGTTAGCTAAGATTCTTATAGGGTTATTTTTGTCAATGCACTGGATTCCAGGTAGCTAGTTTTCTAGTCCATTACTCTCCCCGTTACAATTTATCTGTTTTAATTAATCAGAAGATATACCATTTCCTTTTAGTACAGAACAAATCCTGGTCTGTCAAAGAGTTTATTCCATCTATTGAAATTTAAATGTGAAAGTTATCAGAGAAATGGCTGACAGCAGGCTTAGCTGTTTGTTAGTGGCAAAGCTACTATGCCAATTCAGAATTTGCTTACAAATCTCCCTCTTTTGCCATCTATCTTTGATAATACCAGACAGAGAAAGATCTGAAACAAAAATCCTAAACAACCCAGGCTCTAAGCTGCATGTGGTGGAGGATCCTTGAAAAGCTAGAAGATATAACTGCATTAACCTCTATTTTTCAAAAAGTTGCATGTCTCAGGGGAAAACCTCTTTTTCAAGCACTAGGTTCAAAGATTGTCCCACAGCTTTAAAAGCAAATCGCCTTACGTGTGCTGACTTACAGAATGTTCAGTTCCTGGTGCCATTTTATCTTCTCCTGTACATTTCACAGCACTTCAAGTACCAAGGTTCAACCCTGCCATTGGTCTCTAATGAATGGTTGGCAAGATAGTGTCATACAGGCAATCGTATCTGTTTCACTATTTTTATACCTGTCTAGGTGCCTGGCCTCATTAGTACCATGCAAGTTATTTTTTAAATTGCTTCTTTTTATAAGGCATGTTTCCAGCTATTTTTCAGAGAGTTAATCTTAGATAAAAATTAGATGTTTTTAACATCGAATTAACATTCTCATAAATATGCATTAATTTCACATTTAATCACCTGTAGTTCATAATTAAAACATCCTTATAACCCTTCTCATTCTGAAGAATCCCAAAGTACTACAGAAGCTACAATCAGATATCCTTCTTTGGGAGGAAAGCACCAGTACACAGCTGCAGAACACTGTAGAGAAATTTGGACAAAGAGCAAAAACCTACTCCTATTAACAGCACCACTGAAACTTTGAGACATATACACACACAGAGGCAGATTGCAAACTTCTGAAATCTGTAGACATCAGGATAAACTGGAGCAAGGAACTGTTAAACGATCATACTGCTAGTTGCTGATTCCATAGTACCTGACAATGTATAAACTTCAATCTAACACTTTAACACCTAGCTCTATTTTCCAACTCTGTCATTACCCAGCAGAACAGTCAATACAGCACATACCTCTTTACATCTTGAGTTAAAAGCAAATTCCATTTTTCTCCTGGTTTCTGAATTACAGCACTTCTTCATGACAGGAAAATAGTGGGGATACTTCAAAGTAACTTTATATTTGTCTTCTTTGGTCTTCTCTAAACTCTCAATAAAGTCATCAGGAAGGCCTTCTACAGAACACAATTTAATTAAAAAATATTTACCAGAATTACCTAATCCCCCCTGAGACTGTTGCATTTGTTTTGCTGCAATCTAATCTGACATCAGAAGTCTCCACAGAAACATAATCCCTCTTTATACAGTCAAATGTTTTCCTATCACAGCCAAGCAAAATAAAAACTGGAAACACTTGTAAGCAAAAGAGAATCATATGTAAGGCTACCAGATAAAAATCTGAGTATGATATTGAAAGTTAAGTAAAGATACAGAAACTCTGGAGTTACTGAGACATTTTATGCCATGTCTTTCAGTTCATGAATCTCTAAATTCTGTCACATGATATATCTAGACAAGAATGAAGTAACTAAGATATGCTGTGGGACAGAAAAGTTATGACAGTAATTGCAATGAATAGAACATACAGGGGATTGATTACCTGATAGTGGAAAGGGAGAAGAAGCAAAGAAGGCAAACACTTCAGGAAGCACAAGTCTATGAAGAAATCAAACATCTGCAAAGGGTAATGCTACACTGACTTTGAGGAAGGATTAAAAAGGAAACAGATGACTGGAAAGCAGAATTCCACTTGATCTAACCACTATTCAAAAAAAAATTACTCCAGTAAAAATGTAAGGTTGAAGAAATGGAAAGAGCAAGCATACTACTTACCAAGGTCTTCCTTAGAAAATACAAGAAACGAGTTTTCCTCATTCAGGTTTTTGTTGAAGTCCTTACACAGCTCACTCAATTTTTTCTTCATTGTCTTTATTTCCTGTATTGGGTATAAAATGAACTTAGCAGAAAAAACAAATGCCAAATTTGGCAATTACTATCCTCCACATGATTAGTATTTCTTTTTTTTTAACTGGGTTCTTCACTAGCTGACAGAAAATACCATCTTTGAGCAAGCAACATACTGTGGGTAGCATCGTAATTCACTCTTCCTTATCCTCCCTCTCATCTTTCTTTTGGTCCTGAGCAATGTTGTTGCCAATGAACCCTGGCTCAGGGCTACTGCTCGGACAACACTTCCAATAGTTTTCTCAACTCACGGAGAACTGAACAGCATTATGCACTAACCTTCAATTATTTAAAATCAACGACAACTGAGAGGGTAAAAATGCATGTTAACATTGAAACAACAGTCCTTTAGAATGATGATGGTATGACAAAAAGAATACCAAGACAAGATCATTCCAAAACTAAAAATTCTGATATATTGTGAAGCATTTTGTAATATACCTCATAGCATGTCTCTACCCTTTACCATCAAGGTCACATAAATACAGGAGTTACCAGAAAAACATACATCAAATACCAAACTTGACAGAGACTATAATGAATCATGTTTTCACATAAATGTAATTCAACCATTGCCTCCTTGTAAAGTATTGCAAGATTCCTTTAGAAGCATCAGTTACCCTTAAGCAGTGAAATACACATGAAGCTTCCAATAGACTGAAGTGGATGAAGAAGGATTATGTTCTAGAAAAGGTAAAGCCCATTCAAGAGTCATAAATTGGGATGTTATGTAACATCACTCAAAATTTAGAGAGAATTATGTCAGGATCTCAGATGCTGACGAAGGTTTTGACCTTTGAAAATCACTTCATGATTTTCAGTAGATAAAAGTGCCTTTATATGCTTGAGTAAATCCTTCCTCCCTTCATGATGAAGTTACCAGTGTATCTTATGCTCCCTTTAAGACACCTCCAGTTCTCTTTCAGTCTAAACCCTAAAGCATTGGGCACTTTTTACACCTTTGATTATCAATCAATTTAAAATAGTTGTGTGTTTGTATCAGTTAAAAATGCTTCTGAAGCCTGGACTCACAAATAACATTTTTGAGGTGTATTTTAGCTAGGAATTATATCTAATTTTGATATTCTTCATAATCTGGAAGAGTTGTGTTATACAAAGAGGTGATGCATAGCATGAGTACCTTGAGTGTCAGATTAATTTAAAAACTTTAAGATGATTAATTTTGAAAGTTGGATCTGGAATTAAGAACAGTTATGTTTAGAGAAATTATTAAGCAGGTCCAAAAGCTAAATTCAAGTATATGCTTAGTACAGCTACACAATCATAATTTCATTCCTTCAACAGTTTGCTTATAACTGTTACTTTAGAAATTAATAGTCCATATTTACATTCTGGACTTCTTTAGGAAGATGGAGTCCATTTCTTCTTCCCGCTTGAACCGATTTCTCCAGATACCGCCTTGCTTCAGGCTTTACACTTTCAAGATCACAGGTTTGCTGAAATGAGAGTATAAATTAAGTAAATTTGGTGTAAGAAACATACCAAGCATTAGAAGGGTGTGAACAGTTATTCTTTAAAACACCACCATAGTAAAAAAGAGAACATCCCAGATTTTAGTGTGAAGGCCTTAAAAATGATTGTTATACTATTTTTCCACTGATATACCATGATTTAAAAGTAATTTTCTTTTACCAAGTATCTCAACTGTCATAATGGCCAGCGCTTTTACAGTAAGAGTGCTCTTAGCTATTGCTACAGAAAAAGCCTTTCTTTTACATACAGTTGAGGAAAACCAGCATTACAAAGTAATACTGTACCTTAAAACTTAGAGGGATTAAAAGACCCCAGAAGATTATGTGTCACTGAAGGTTATCAGATGGCATAAGATTTGAGCATGTATATATTCTCTGTCAGAACAAGAGAATCAGCAACAACAGTATTTCTATGTCTGTTATGGCATTACAAAGATTCTCAAATGGTCATTTCCTCAAGCATCCGACATTAAGAGACAAGTTACTGGCTGTAACGCAACACTGACCAGCCCCGTGACAGTCTTCTTTCAGATCAACTACAGCGCAACTGTTGAATTCTGAAACTTGACGTTTTGTCCTAAATTGAAAATAATGCTGTAAACACTCCAATTTTAATCTCCCCTCATCAAAAAGTAACCATTTTGAAAAGGTGTTGTTACAGACCTTGTTAAAAAATAAAAAAGACATACTCTGTTTAAGTTCACATTTAAATAGGAAGCTTCTAGAATTAGTTCTGACTTGTCCTAACAACCCAGCTTGCTCAAATACAATGGAAACATGCAATGTACAGCTGTCAACTAGTGACCTGCCAGGGCAAATTACCTCTTTCTTAAAGAGAAAAGAAGAAAAATCAGAGATAGGAAACTTGTTGTGTTCCAAGAGAAAATAAATAAGAATAAAAACTCTGAAGCAACTGGAATTTAAAATACAGCCCACCCAACACCACAAACAATGTCTACGTCCACCAGTGTTGTGAATTGAAAAGATTGAAAAACTAGCAGAGGTTAATTTTTACAACCTTGAAAGGGTTTAGAACAGCTTAGCTATGTTTTTACTCTACAAAGTCACAAGCCCTACTGCTAAGAATTAATAGCACCATTCCTAAAACTTATACATATACCAATAGTATATATAAGAGAATTTTGAAGTCCAGTGAAAAAAAAAAACAACTGTCACTTCACTTTGTGATAAAGTTTTAAAGCAATAGGCATTTTTAAGTTAGTTTACCAATACTGTCATATGACAACTATTCTTTCTAATATTATCTGCTAACAGGTAATTGTTAAAAGAATCCATAGACTCATGAAAATATGATCTAATTACCATAGGTCACCACACAGCTAAAGGCAATGATTATTGAGCTACAAGTATTTTTTTGTGGCACTCAACTGTCACTTTTTTGTTTGGTTGCTTTTGTTTTAAATCAGATGGTGTAAAAGGTGCAAAGTCTCCTTTTGGGAGGAAAAGGAATGACGAAATTCATGTTCCCTGTCCTCTCCAAGTGAAACCTCACATTGTCATACTCATTTGTGATAAATGCATAAGACAAGCCACAAAGAATGTTTCCCAACACAGAGATAAAAAGAATGCCCTTAACTTACTCCCTGTGACATTCAGGCTTCCTCTGTGACATTCAGGCTTCCTCTTCTGCTTCTGGCAAAGTACTCCCTAAAATTCTGCAGCTTTATGAAGATCTTTATGTTACCAAGCACTACATCTAGAAACGTAAATGCTGTGATATTCGGTACAAAAATATTTGTAACAATCAGATTTTTCACATACTGTTTTTCCACTGGATAACCCACAGTTCCAAGCTGTTGGTTTGTTATTTTGGGTTTTTTTCTCTGACCTAAGACTAGTGAGACAGAAAAAGATAGAGGTGAAAAATGCAGATACTTTTATATCATGTTAACTGTGCTGCAAGGCTCAAAATTAGAAACCCCAAGAAAAATAGAGTACTCTAATGTCTGTAAAAATATACTACTTTTATTACCTTAACAGTTAAGGACAGAGCATTGTGAAGAGTCTGAGTGATTTAGGCATTATGAGGGATGTTCCAGCCCCCCCCCCCCACTGAGCATACAGAATTATCCATGCTCCCAAAAGTCTCATGGAGCCAAATCGAGAAAAAGAGTTTTGGTATTTGTGAATTCCCTTCTTATGCTAATTTTAATCCCATAAAACCAGTTAATATTGGCTCCATCTAAAGATAAGATGGAATTCTTTTGGGAAAAAAGAAGAAAACTAAGTTAATAATCTTCATCCTTCTCTTGAGGGATGACTTAATCTATTTAGAAAGAAATAGATGTTAAATAGCTTGTAGTCTTTATATTAGACTTCTTGAGGTTTACCTGCATCACAAATATGCTTAAAACACACAGATAATACACATTCAAGAAGACTTATCAGGTCTCTAGGGATAAGCAAGCATATAAACCATTATAGGCATAGGAACCAAGGGTACTCCATGGTCAGCTTTGAACTTCAGTCCAGTCAGGGTGGTCTATGTTGCTCTATATTTGATATACAATTTTCCCAACAGAAGTGGAAATTTCAAATATACTACAAACATGAAATGTTGAAACTTTCCAGAAGTTTCAGGATTGTCATAGTTGGCAATTATACATACACCATTGCACACATGAATTAGAAAACTATGCTACCTTATTCCATGAAGAAATCTTCAGGAAGAGCAAGAAACAAAAGCTACTTATAATATAATGAAAAAAACTGCAACAGCTGTTTACACGTGAATTTCCTGAAGGTACATGCGTGGGCAAAATTGGCAACATTCTTAAACATGCCTCTGCTAGCCAACATGTGCAGATGTTGGGAGTAATAAAATTTTAAATGACAGTTTGACTTACAAATTCACCTTTATTCCAAGTTTCAGACCCCTAAATAAAGGTTTTCTAAAGAATATGATCTGGATCATATTCAACAACAAAATTATCTAGGATTTCTACACTCTCACCCCCCCAGTGTGTGCAGAAAAAAAAAATTGATAATTTTCAGTAGTTTGTGGGGGTTTCAGTTGTGTTTTGTGGATTTTAAATTAAATATAAAAACATTACACATTCTTCCTAAATTCTGCTTTATTTTAGAACTGTTAATGGTGGAAGATACTAAAGAGTTTTTAACTTAAAAAGTTTAGTCCTTGCTACAGGAAGCAAAAATATTCAAAACATCACTGTGATCAAGCAGATTTACTCATCTTTTACTGGACTGACTGTATCAGAAATAACATAGGATCATTAGGGTATTCACTCTCCCTATCACATTTTAATCCAGCCCTTGTGTATTCAAATTATGGAACTGAACTCATATACCTGACCTATTAAATCCTCACTGAGACAATAAAAACTAGATAGAATAAAAGTGTTTTGTTGGCTTATCTAAACTGATATAATTCTTTTAGCAAAATATTTCTGATTGTGGAGGACTTATATGCTTCTGGAACCTGACTTTTCATGTAAGAGTTTTTACAAAGAAAAAGCATTAGAAGTTTACCAAAAAAGTAAAAGAACTAAATGATACGGAATTAGCAAAACTTGATCAGTCTGGCAGCATTGGCAACTTCACATTTGTTCTACAAAACTTACTACTACTTTCATAGTTCTTACAGAGTTGATATATGCTCAGAGGTAGTATCTCTTGAAAAATAATACTAAAACATGTTAGCCTACTGCAGATTGGCCAAGAAAAATCTATTAAAAAGATAAATGGNTATTAAAAAGATAAATGGAGATTTAAGCAACAACTGTAATCATCACAAAAGTTAAGAATGGTTTCAAAGGAAAATTAAGTAGGAAAGCACCAAATTAAAGATTTAAAAAAAAAAAAATAAGAACACGATCATAGTAATAACTAACAGTTTTCACTAGTTACTATCAGAAATTCCTCTAATTAAAACTAGATAGAAACGTATATACAGCAGATTAAATGTATCTGTGCATACTTTACTGTAGGGTGGAGAAAATCACAACAAATAATAATTACATATAAAACATTTAATTACTAGCAACAGAGAAGTGGGGGGAGGTGGGGAGGAGGGGAGGGAATGAGCATAAAGCACAGGGGGAACGGGAAAATTCAACATAAGGGACTATCTGCCAACTCACAAGAGAAGGTTCTCAAAATGGGGCTGTTAAATAGCTCCATAAACACAAAACCACCATCACCCAGTTAGAGGGGAACATCTGATGTGCCTAGAAAACACAGCAAGAAAAGACAATGGTATTGGACTGCATTTTAATAAGATGTTGTAAATATTATTCTGGTTCCCAGTCGGTTCTGCAAAAAAGCACAAACTATGACTCCACGAAACAAGGCTCCAAGACACTATCAGCACCACAAGAAGGTAAAAAAAAATGAAATCAGCGGAGTTCAAAGGGAAGACTCAAATCTGAAGCATGGACAAATGTATATGCATTAGGTTTCATATTAGATAGCTTCCTTGCATTATCTTTAAATTACACTTTTAGAAAATTACTAAATGTCACTAGATGCATTTCAACAAAGACAAATGTCTTTGTCAAATATCCTACAAGTGTAGAGTCTTGCATCTGTGGAGGAACAACCCCAGGTACCAGTATAGGTTGGGGACTGGCCTGTTGGAGAATAGTGTTGGTGAGAGGGACCTAGGGGTCCTGGTGGACAGCAGAATGACCATGAGCCAGAAAGGTGCCCTTGTAACCAAGAAGGCCAATGGCATCCTGGGGTGTATCAGAAGGGGGTGGCTAGTAGGTCATGAGAGGGCCTCCTCCCCCTCTACTCTGCCCTGGTGAGACCTCACCTGGAGTATTGTGTCCAGTTTGGGCCTCTCAGTTCCAGAAGGATATACAAGTCCTTGAGAGAGTCGAGCCCAGGGCCACCAAGATGATTAAGGGAGTGGAACACCTTCCTTATGAGGACAGGCTGAGGGAGCTGGGTCTCTTTAGCTTGGAGAAGAGGAGACAGAGGGGTGACCTCAATGTTTATAAATATGTCAAGGGTGAGTGTCAGGAGGATGGAGCCAGGCTCTTCCCAGTGATAGAACAAGGGGAAATGACTCCAAACTGTAACATAGAAAGTTCCATCTTAACACAAGGAGGAACTTTTACACTGTGAGGGTGACGGATCACTGGCACAGGCTGCCCAGAGAGGTTGTGGAGTCTCCTTGTCTGGAGACATTCAAGACCAATCTGGACATGTTCCTATGTGATCTAACCTAGATGATCCTGCTCAGGCAGGGGGATTGGACTGAGTGATCTTCTGAGGTCTCTTCCAGCTCCTAATACTCTGATTCTGTGAAATTTCATTTCTTTTGATCTACAAAATAAATAGTACAAATGAAGCATAAAAGATACCTGTAAGTGTTCAATTAGAAGGAAAACTAACAAGAAAAACGAGGGATATAAAATAGTTCAACGTAAATGTATGTTTTGACTGAGTTTTACTTTAAGGCTTAAGCAATACCGGAGGAAAATACAATGTAGCTATCTATAACTAGCAGATCAACAGAGGTAATTTCAGAGGTCACATACAGTTTAAAGTTACAAAAATTAATGAGAACATACAACTCAACTTTAAAATTTAAAATTCTCACTTTCAGTGTACAGTCATGGACATAAATTCAAAAGTGGCATAAGCCAACCTAAAAATACACTGCTCTACTGCCTCTTCCCTTCCTCCCTACGTGTTGATACCCTAGGCAGACCCATTCAGGGTGCTTAGCAAGCAGATATCAATAAATTTCATATTTCCCTGGTGGGTTTCTTTTGCTAGTTTAGTTTTCTCCTACCAGTTGACTGGAAGAATAGACAAAAGTCAAAGCTATTGCAGTGCAGAGAAGGATGTACACATCTATACATGAGAGGCAAAAACTGTGAGCACCAAGTTACACTAGTTTAAGTTTTTGTGGAACCAGAAGCTTTTTGTATACCTGTGTCCTGCTGGAAAGATTTGACTGGTAGGGACACACGGGAAACATACGCAGTGATGGGAATCTTGAAAAGCACTGTGGATACTAACTTCTTTAGATAAAAGCTTTTCACTGGTGGAATTTTATCTACGTTTCCACAAGTTACGCAGATATAATTGTTATTTACCTGCAAATAAACAATCTTCTGAAACACATCTTCTCGCATGCTCATCTCCACATCAAAATCAGACAGCTTTTTGTCAGCTTCTGTACTTGCTAAGCGTACTTCTTTGTCAGGCGAGACATACTGTGGAAAATCCAATATGCTCCTTTCCACTGTTTAAATAAAATGCAATGAACACTTACACAGAAGGCCAGAAATTCTTTAGAGATTAGGTACCTCCCTCCTTTCTGGTATTTACAGAAGATAAAACAATTACCCAAAGCTACTTGACACTTTATAACATGCTTGAAGCAAATAGTGGTTAAAGATAATGCACAAATTAATAGATGGATGGACAAAACTGCAAACTGTTGTAGCAAATAAACTTTTTACAGAAACTTTTACCCAAGCACAATTATGTCACCTTTTAACTTCTATAAAGTGAACTGAAAGGTGTATAAATACAACAAAAAATATTTCTTTCAAAAAATCATGTAAGTAAAGACTGACATTCTTTCATAGCTGGGACAGATGCTTCCATGTTATCATTTACAGAGCAAAGCTCTGAATCTTTCAAACAGGCCCACCTGTCCTGAAGTTATTTTTACATTGTTATGAGAACAGCATCAAATCCCCATCTTCTGTGTTTAAGGAGAAACAATAAGGCAAACACAGAGGATGCCATCTATGTATTCTAAACATTTTTTAGAGCACACTTTTGAGATCAAGTAAAGCCTTACTTATTAAGCATCTTACAGTGACAATGAAGTATTAAAACAAATTAAATTATGACCCATTGAATTAACATAATCCAAACCCAACTATAATTCTACTCCCCTTTGCCTCCTCACAAACAAGTTTTAAAGTAACGTTTTACATAAAAGTACAAAGCTTTGTTGAAGTTGTTTTAGCAAACCCTGAGATGTTTCTGAAGGGCTGAGCATCTCTGGAATGCAAACACGGGCACATGGTTGTTTTTTAAATCCCTAGGAAACCTTTTCTTTCACCCCTCCTGTTCTCATGCCAAGATGTTTCAACATGAAGAGAGTTTTGGCAGCTTCCAAGTGAAACTTAAGGCCTGTTGTCAGCTGTGTCTTTTCAACTAAGAAGTTCCAGTTACTGTGGTAGGTCTTTCATGTACATGTGAAAGGGACACACAGGACTTCAGAATTCAATGTTCTAATGGGAGACTTGCTTTGGTAACGCATCTTTATCATATGCCATGGGCTGTTCCACTGCTGAGCCATGCTAGTTTCATATACAGCTATGAAGATTAGCATTAAAAGCTTAAGTACAACCCATTACTGCAATAGAACATAGAGGGGAAAAAAAGTATATCCTGGAAGACCCAAGTTTGGGTGGCCGTGCTGAGAAGTTGATGACCACTGTATTCTGGATCAGACTTTTTTCCCCTCCTAACTTAAAGCATGGAGGTTTATACCTTGGTGAAAAAACCTTACAATAATTATTCTTAGTACAATTAAGGTTACAATAATTATAACCAGTATAATGTAACCTGAATCTGACAGGCAGCCATTTGGATGAAGATTCCACAGTCTTTCTGCAAACATTAATTCCAGTCAACTCACAGGATGTGTCTAAACTGTAACTAAGTCATGTGCAATCAGTTGAGCTGCAGGATGCTTTCTTTTCCTAGGCAAAGGTTTTGCTCCAACCCAAGACTGATGGTTTTAGCAATCTTGTTGCTACTACATATTTTTAAAGGGTTTAAGAATATGACATTTTACTACACTGACTACCTTTTGAAAGTCATGCAGACACGGTGTGATACATTTTTCAGAACAAAGCCACCCAAGATATCTTTATTTTCCTCGTCTCCTCTGACTGACAGTTATTTTAAAAAATAAAATTTATGTCCTATCTTTGACTATGAAACTCCATCCACAAAACTAGCATGTCTTGATCATTCATTCGGAACAATCTAGATGCAACTGCATGACCAAGACATCACCGTGGATTCTTCAAGGCCCCGCAGGCCATAATAGAAGAAGTGAGCAGGTAAAGCAGTCTTCTTTAACATTCAAATAAAAAAGCTCCCATTGTCAAGCATTGCATTTTCTCTGCTAGGAATTTATCAAACTTTCCATTACTCCATCTGACTTCATTGTCAAAAAAGTGCTGCCTAGCAGGTTGAATGTATTATGCATACCAGCAGCCTACATTGTTGCACATTGTCCGATAGGATTGTACCAAGCTGGAAAATAAATGGTTAACTGTGGAGCTTCATGTGCAAAAAGAAAACAGGTTGACAATGCAGTTCTCTGGGCAAAGAGATCAGAAGCACAATTTTGCTAATCCTTATTTTCGTCTCTAGAATTAAGCTGGAGAACTCTCCAGCTCAGCATGTAAGGTATTGCTGAGAGGTCCCCAAAGAGTGTTACGACCAAAGGACCTTTGAGACACCTTTATACATTCTACACAAGAACAGCACAGATCAGAATTGTAAGGAACAGCTATCTTTTCTCAATGTTTCTTTACATGCAAATGGAATGCCCTATAGAAAGAAAACATATACTAACCTGTATATTTCACATCTATACCTGCCAAGATCTGTACAGTATTTTCATATGTTACTTCTCCAACATCGAGCTTCCCGACACAGTCATACACATGCTTTGTCTCACTGATTAATTCTTCTGTTCTTGTTCTAATTTGCTCTGGTGACAGGTTCCATCTCAAGAAGTTTTGGTCTGATGCTGTGTTTGAAGAAGGCATGAACTGGCTAGTAATGTCTCTTTCTAATGCCATTCTTGACACAAGTTGTGACCCCATGGACCTGAAAGTATAAAAATTGTCTTTGATCTATAACAAGAGGTAGTTTACAGTGCTATTACAGAATATTTTTAGAAGCAGAAACATAGCTTGTCCAGCAGGACCACACAGAGATATTACCCTTATCAATTAAGTCTAATTTTTAATAAATCAAAGGTCTGTTTCCTACTTTTTCCATCTAGAGGATGACTAAGTGTGGAAAGGGATAAAAGCATCAACAAAACCAGAAAGATTAAATTACTATTCAGTTTTCTAAGAAAAAGACAATTGCTGTTACTGAAGCTCTACAGAACTCTTATTACTTATTTCAGAAATGCAAACACAGTGATTTGTTGATTATGAAGACCAAGAACGGCAAAAATGCCCAAAAGATGTGAAAAAAGATAACTACATCACATTCATTACAACAATTCAAATTTATATGGAACGTCTACCACAATCAGCTATGGAAGGAAAATTTCTAGTTGCTTCTCACTTTAAAATTTAGTTGTTGTGGATTTTAAATACAGTTTCACTCTACAGCCAGAAGAGGCAGGTAGGTTTACTATAGTTTGTGCTATTAATCATGATTATATAAGCCAACTATATTTTAGCTTTAGCTTTTTATTTCTAGCTCTTTGTGTTGTTGATTTCTTCAAACTCTCCTATACCTGCATAGGCAAGATGTTTACTTTTCCCTTCTATGAACATATAGGAATATAAATGTTCAACATACTGATGATTTCATTCTAAAAATGAAACCTGAAAAAAGAATACTCCTTCCACTTCTGCATTATCTTTTAGATACCAACTAAGTATTAGCACACTTACAATGTATTAGTTTCCCGTCCCCCACAACCACTGAATTCTAGATTCAGGGTAGAAAGACATTAAAGAACAGTACTTCATTAAATCACAAACAGCTTCCCACTGGACTAACCTACATCTAGTTTTTCCACACACTGTTAGTGCAGCTCTGGTAAGTCACAGGGTAGCTGAAGGGCAACCTCCTCAAAATAGGTTCATTGCTCTTAACTCTACCCTTCCCACCCTCCTCGAGTATATCAGAAAGAACACAAAAAGCACCAAATTAAGGTCAAAATAGAAATGAAATGGTCTCAAAGGAAAACAACAGCCTGAACAACACAAAAGCTAAGAACTATCCTAAAACGCAGGATACAAAGCATTTTTAAAGAGAACCTACAGCTTTTTGTAATTCCTTAGTTTACCTAGACATGTTACTGACTCCATATTTTCAGAAACAAACAAGAAAATAGCCAAACACAAATAGATTATATTCATTTCAGCCTGTCCAACAAGTTCACTAATAACTGAACTTGAATGCAGGGCACCCTAATGACTGCAAAGCACTGCTTTCAAGTAAATAAAAAAGACATTACCTGAAGAATACACACACAAATTTGACAGATGCGTAAGGTCTGTTAGACAGGAAAACACAGAACCACACAGTTTTGAAGCGCTGATACAAGGAAATAGATATGATGCAGATTAACAGAGGTAGCACAGTTAGAAAGTCCTGAAATCTTTCTAACAGAGCAAATGAAGGTGGGCCATCAAAAAATTGCCAGGTAGCATTTCATATGGAACGAGCCACTACATGCAACTCTTCAAATACTCATTTACAGACATGTGCTGTTACTTTGCTGCCATTTGATCAGATTGTACTTAGGGACAATACAACATCTATCAGATTAATAAGCAACATATTTGTAAAAATATAGGCATAAGTAAAATCTCAGCCATTTTTTATGGCTTAGTATTTCATACTCTATCTACATATAAATAAAATTCCTCAAACTCCATGTAGTATACAGCAATAAACTTGATGGATTTATTAACTTCATCTTACTTGTTCCAGAAATTAAAAATGCCAACTAAAGTTAAATAGACTATAAAAAACCCCCAAGAAAAGTATAACTAAAATAACATAACATTGGGGAACCTTTACCTTCTCAGATAAAAAATGGAAAATAAATTCTATTAGAAGGTAGAAAACAGTTGCAACAACAAACAGCTTTTTTCAAACAATTGAACAAGATGCAATTATTTTAGGCTTGCTCTTGGTAAACAGCAGCAACACTAAAGAACCACCAGCCATTGCTTGGACTGAGCAATCAGAAGTTTATTCAGTTCAGAACTATATGAAATGATAAACGTAGGTATGTAAATAACGTACATATATACTGCAATTATCCCATGGGTAGGCTGTTGCTAATGACTAGTTCAAACTGTTTCTGATATTACACTCAATTTTTAATATCTAAACAAGCTAAAGTTAAGGATAAGGTTCAAGTCCAGCAGAGGTATTGCCTTAAGATGTCTATTCTCTCCTGCTCCTCCTCTGCTGCTCCTTTCTGTCCCTCCATCAACAATGGCAGCATAACTGTTGGTAGAATCACACTGTGAAGAGTCAGGGCAGCATACAGGTAGAAAACTAAGTGGACCCAAAGAAATGCAGGGGTGGGTTGTGTATGCGGTTGCTTTCTTCAGTTATTGGATATGGAACTTCAAAACAGCTGCACTGCCCTAAACGAAGGATTGAAAGTGTCAACAGCCACCCAAGCCTGCACTGCTG
>VXBZ01003305.1:49195-76502 GCA_013399135.1 Heliornis fulica
CGGGGAGCCCGATTGCGGTGGGCGCGGCCGGTGTGCACCGCCGGCAGCCGCTCTGACCCCGTCCCCGCGGCGGTGCCTGCTCGGAGGGGGCCTGGCTGCACATCGGTCCACTCGGGGGTCGAGGAAAGAGGTTTAGCGAGGGATGTCTCCGGGTCTTCCCGTTTATCTAACGCTCGATTTTTAAACCTGGTTCCCTTGGCGGCTGGATAAGCTTGTGCCCGTTTGAATCAAAATGGTTTGAGGAAAAATAATCGAGAAAGTTGCAACTGAAATTTTCCCTCAAGTTATGTAACTCCGAAGCTGATGCTGAATGCAAATCAGACAGAGCCAGGAGTGTCACCGATCACAAGTGTGCACTGAGGTCACAGCGTTCCAGTTTTCTGTCCAAAGCGGACACGAACCATTCAGCAGCACAGCGTCTCAAAACAGATTGCGTTTTATTAAAGGGTGATTCTTCATGTATTATATTTTCCAATGTGGGCTTTTAATTGATTTTTTGCTTCAGCACAGTCTCCTGCTTCCAAGTGCATATCTTTTGGAAAGAAATTTTTTTTTTTAAATGAAGAAGTTGCCTAATTATTTTGGCCTTGGTGAACTCTGCTGCAGGAATGAATCTGAGGAAATCTGTGTTCTTCTGCTGATAGCTAGACTACATGATTGTAGGGGGTTCTCCCTAATCCATATAATTTAACCGCTTGTGTACAGACATCACTTTATTGAGCCCTCTAGCTAATAAGTTTTTGTGCATCATCGATACTTCTTACTGGGGTTAGTGGGAGGTTGGAATACTCTAGGAACAATTTTTTTTCTGAAATAAGGCATCCTCTTGTTTTTAAGATAAAGGAGAAACATCAGTTTCAAGATGTCATCAGTCAAACGCTTGGTTTATGCAGTCATCCATTTCTTGAGAGACCAGAGTCAGATGGACACTTTTACTCCAGATGAACAAGAAAGCTTGGAAGGTATGTGGTAATGGTGATAATATACATAAGTGTAATGCATGATGCTGGATGTATATTATCATAGGAAGTAACTGGAGTGACCTAACAAAGTGTCACCAAATATTATCTGTGAGTAGGATCATTACCTTAATGTTTCCGAGATTAATTTTAAAACAATTCCCATTTAAAAGATGTTCTAAAGTTACAAAACTTTTACTACCTTAATTTTTGAGCAATGGGTACTTTGAATTACATCAAGTTATGCAGTGCTAGAATGCAGACTACAGTAATAATTTGTGTTTGTATCCCACAAATTTTTGCCTGCTGATTATTTTCTCTTGATTGGTTTGGTTTCTTTCTGAGTTTTGTGTCTGATAGCAGCAATACTCACCACGGAGGAAGTGAAACAATTACCACATGTTAGTTTTGGTATATGGGAAGAACTCCTGTTTCATACTTGCAAGAATTCCATGTAATTTATGAGGGAGGAACTAAGAGGTCCTAAGAATATGGAAAATAAATGATTTGCATTTATTTTTCACTTGAATAGTGATTCCAAAACCACACAGTAGTGAATATATTCAGCATGGTATGGTTTCTATTATACATCTAAGTCCATCTGTCTGTTGACTTAGTTATAGAAAGTTGGACTTCGGTTTGCGTTTCTCTATTGGCAGGCTTTCATTAGATCTTTCTGATTTCATAGTATCTGTCCTTCTCCTTCATACTGCTTTTAGTCATTTTCCCCGATTCCTGGAGATTTCCTGGCAGGTGGTATCACAATGTGGACTTAAGCAAGAGAAGAACAAAAAGATCTTAATTCTGCAGTGAGTTTTCGTAGCATCTTTTTAAACACCTTTGCACTGTTTCAAGCAGTGTCTTGTATGACTCAGCCAAAGGAGGAATCTGGAGGTAAGAGGGGAAATCAAGGGACAGCATTGCAATGAACAACATCCAGGCCATTGATCCCTGAATTACCTGAAATCTGAGGTGTGGAGAGCAGATTTTCCTGATGTTCACAGGTAGTCCTGCTTCTCAGAGGTGTAAATGTAAAAAGATAAACCCAGAGTTTCCTTTCTTCCAGTCTCCATTGGTTTTACAGTGCAGTTGTTCACTAATGTATTTAACAAGGAAATGTTGGTATCAGGATATTCAAAGGCTACTCCTATAATAAAAGCCAAAAGATTTGTGGTTACCTCAGAATATGGAGCTTTTTGTATATTTAGAAAGTGGTAGTCAGCAATGGATAACCTGTATCAGATTATGATGAAGTCCATCTGATGAGAGAAAGCAATGTTTCTGCAAATCATTTAATGAATATTCCTTTTTTATTAATAATAATAGAACTTGTAAGTATTGGGTTATGACTGAAAATTTGCCTCATAACACGTCTTGGCCAGTGTCTGTATGAAGGAATGAACAATTTTAAGGTAGTTTTCTGAACAAAGAAAAAAAATTATAAAGCCTCAGTTATGCTTAAATGCTGATGTAAAATTTCCTAGTTTAATACAGATATGAAATTCTAATTTTAGAGCTGTATCCTGCCAAAATCATGGTACCATATGCTACGTGTTAGAAGATAGGAGGTGGGCATTCTGAGTAATTGACTCATTTTAGTTGGGTAAAATATCTTTAGTGCATGTGGGGCAGCAGTAGCCCAAGTCTCACCCATTGAAATGTTTAATGTTTGGTGGAGACATAAGGTATAAAAAAAGGTGACTGATTTTTTTTCATTAGTACCTTTTGTACCTACTTGGCATCTATGAAAAGATAAAACACTGTATGATTGTCAGTGCCAAGAAGCAATTTAAACAGTTCCCACAAAACAAAACAAAAAAAAGACCTAGAATATTAAAGATACAATTGAGTATCAACACAGAAGTCTAGCTTGTATTCAAACTCCATTTACATCGATAAACTGCATTCTGCATGTTTGAATTATATGGCGATAATATCAGTGATACAGTATAAATTTCCTCCAGGAATTTTATACTTGCATGATGAATAAAAATGCCTTAATTTGGGAAAGCAGAGTAATTGGAAGTTGGTCTGAAGAAATATGCGCCCCTACAATGTAGGATCTAGAGCAGTGATTTTTTTTCTTACTGCTAGTATCAATGTACTGCAATACATTTCTCTAAGGCAGTGTTTCCAGAAAAACACTGATTCACCCCCTAAGGCAAGGGATGCATGTAATACTTTTGAATGGGGAGGTTATGTCTAAGACAAGGCGGGGTGATATGGAGCACTAAAGGGGCCTCAGCAGGCCAATTAATATTCATTATTCAGTGATCAACAGCCTCTGTGATGCCTTGATGTTGCTTGCAGTTTGTGCTTGGACAGCAAAAAATCCTGTAGCTGTATGGCACTGGGGACGCAGAGCTGGGCACCAGCAGAACCCAAGTTCTCCTCATGCCAGGTGGTAGGTGTTAGCGTGAGGCCCAGCTGTTCAGCAAGACATAGGTATCTGTATGGGTTTGCACGGTGGCCAGTATAAGCTTCATCAGCTGCCAAGGCCTCTGAAAAGCGTGCGTGATGATGGGGGTAATAGGGAGAATAGGTAATGTTTGCCTTTGAAATCAGACACAGGAAAATTCTTAGATAAGCAGCTCACTTGGTAGAGCAAGTCTTTCCCAAGTTACTGATGCTGTTGAGTTGACAATGCCTCACTTTGATAATGGGATAGTGAGATACTCGCAGTCGGGGTTCTTGAGATACTTGTCAGAAAAAACAAGTCTTCTCTTATTTATTTGGATCAAGTTTTTAAGCCACATTTAATGAAGTGTTTTAAAAGAAAACTTTTTCGTCATATTAAAAGGCCAGAGTAGTTACTGGTGCTTTCTCAACTTAATAAGTCTTCTGATTAAAAAAGTTTCTGGTTTTGACCATGTTTATTTTTCCACAGGTTTGTTGGCTTGCACACTGGCTATTCCAACCTATGGATTCAACTCATAAGAGTTCCTAATTTTGTTATGTTTGTGAAAGATTGTAGATATTATAAATTGCATTTTTCAGTTAGAGAAATGAGGGAGTTCACTGTAATGGCTGATTGTTTTGTGGAGATGCTTACTAGTAATAGTACTATGCACTGGATTATTGTGTTAAGTGTGATTTGCACTGCTGCATTTTGCAGTATTCTCCTGTGTGATGGAGAGTTGGTGTCACAGACTTAATGCCTTGAGAGCAATAGAAGAGGTTGTATTTTTAATGTATACAAAACTGCAAATGAGGTGAGGCATTTGGGAAAGGGAATGCTTTAGGTGGGAATACGTTTGAAGGGAAAATTGGTAAGTGAACTGTGGTAAGTGGTTTCCTGTTATGTCATGTATGGGAAACCGAGATCTGTAATTCCACTGATTTTGTGATAGGCTGGTAATAAGTTTTATAAATATGTAATTCAGAATTCAGCATAATCAGTTCTTACTTCAGAAGAATTAAGTTCTTCTACGTACCAGGAGACAAAGGAGTTTAACACAAATTCTTCGCCACTCTCACTGGGTAGTTTAGAACTTGACAAATGTATACATCTTTAGCATTTATATGTTTCAAGAGCAAGTCATGTGCATATTTAGCAATGTATTCAGTTGATCTGTATTAAAAAGTGTTTTTTAGGCTCAAACTAGGCTTTACAAAGGCTCTTCTTTGTTCCTCCTTGGTTTTCAGTTTAAGACATTTAGATTATTTAGTTTAATAAAACCATTCTACTAGATTTTCAAGTTGACAAGGAAAATAATGATATAATTTGAGATACTTTAAGTAGCATAATACATATATGTATACATAAAATTGTACGTAGTAACTGCTGTTGATCTTCTTTTACCTAATGTGATCTTCTTTTGCTTTGAGCGTGAGCACATTTAAAACTTCATTTAGGTATTTGTCTCTACCTTTGCTTTAATTGCTTATTGTGAGTTTACCTACATTATAGCAGATTTGAGAGGGCCATTTAATCCTTACACAACAGAACAATCCTTATGATGAGCTGCTGAGGGAGCTGGGTGGGTTTAGTCTGGAGGAGACTGAGGGGATACCGTATTGCTGCCTATAATTTTCTGAAAGGAGGTTGTAGAGGTGGGTGATGGTCTCTTCAGCCAAGTGACAGGTGATAGGACAAGGGGAAATGGCCTCAAGCTGCGCCACGGCAGGTTCAGATTGGATGTCAGGAAAAGGCTCTTCACCGAAAGAGCTGTTGTGATGTGGTACAGGCTCCCAGGGAGGTGGTTGAGTCACCATCCCTGGATGTATTTAAAAGACAGGTAGATGAGGTACTCAGGGATACGGTTCAGGAGAGGACAGGTACAGTTGGACTCGATGATCTTAGTGGTCTTTTCCAACCTAGTCATTCTGTGATTCTGTAACAAAACACATGAAAGGATACTACAGGTACGCTTCTTTAATGGGATAAAGGCTTGTGATTAATGGAGGTTTTCATTAATAAAATACGTGGATATAGTGACAGAAAAGATAATAGTAGTGAAGAATTTGGCATGTACTCTTTTCTTAAAGATGAGCCACTTTCTTCCAACTGTTATGCCATGCAAGCATATTGTGTTTATGGTGTTTGAGGTGGGGTGTGTGATATCTACATAGTTTTATTAGAATTGTAATGCTTTTGTTAAATCCTCACGTTTTTATGTTGTGGTTTTTTTGGCTGGGTTTTTGGTTTGTTTGTTTAAAGACATTAAATTATTGAAAGAATTGAAAAATTTTAATTCATTTAAGAATAATGACTGAAATATGTATAGATTCTATAGAGTTTATACTATTTTTCAGCAAATTTTCTATGAGGATCAGATAGCCTCACTTTATTTTATATGTCTAAAATAGCTGCTTTTACCATCTGAATAAGGAAGTGAATCACAGCTTTATAAGCAAATTAGTACACATCTACCAAGAAACTTGTTTTCTTTTCTTTTAAGTTGCAATTCAGTGTCTGGAGACCGTGTTTAAAATTAACCTGGAAGATACTCACCTTGCACCTCCACAGCATTTGATAGAAATGTTCACTAATTCTTTTCACAAGGTAAGAATTTGAGATTCTAGAGTTAGTATGCCAATGTGTACTAAGATTTTGTATTGTATACACAGCTTTAGTGCTGTATAGGCCAAAACAGTGTGGAAATTTAAGAAAAACATGAAAAAGTTAAATTTCTGTAGAAGCTACCAGAATGAGAATCCTTTGGGGCAGTGGGAGGAATTAATTTCAGCTAGACAAGGCCAATTCCATGTTGAAAATTACTAAACAGTGGATGTCTCATTCTCACTTCAAAGATTTTACCATTCATTTAAGCATTTTGCAATTCACAGAGAAAATGTCTGAGAAATGCTGGAGGTCATTCACAGTTTGCTGATGCTTGTCACTCCCTTATGGAAATAATTTAGTTGTCTGTTTTTAAAAACATCTCCATGACACTAACCTTAAAACGTGAACTTCAGAAACATGTACTTACTCTATGTGGTATTTGGGATCCTCAGAACAGGAAGCACAGGAACTGCCAGGATGGAAAATAGAAAGGTCATAAGTAAGATAACAAGGACTCAGCTGTCTTTCCTTTGACTTCCTTAAAATGTGTGGTGTGCCATAAGGTTTTTTAGTAGTAGTGGAAAGCAAGATATCATTCTCTTCTAGGTCTGTTTTAGGGATGTTTAGTTCTTTCATGCTTTCTGAGTGCCACAGAATATCTGGTTGTTTGTTAGTACAATGCTGCCTAGGATGAAAGACGTTTTTAATAAAACCAGGGCTTGTATTTTACTTAAAACAATAAATCTTACTTTGTTTACATGCAGAATGACATGCTGCCTCTCTCAGATTCTTTGTCAGAGGATGCTGAAAAGGCTGACCAACTCAAGGATGAAGGTTTGTAATAAACATATTTTATGCTGTTACTAAGATTTTTAGGTTATTGTGGATAGCAATATTGTGGACAGCTGGGCAACACATACACCACACAAAAACTTGTAGGAGGGCTGAGTGATTTACCTCATTTGGGTTTTAAGAAAATAGTTGGTTCTCTGCCTTGCTCAGGAGGTTGCTTAAAAATGAAGGGGTAACCTGTGAAGTTCTAACAACATTCCTAAGTAGTAGAGGCTTTAAAGAATGGACATTATTATTTAGTATATTGTGGATTTCTCTGTTTGTTCATGGAATTGCTATAGGACTTTCTGCTTCATATTGAAAAGATTATACAATGTCAAGGATTATGTGCTAACTGGATATTAAGGCATTAGTAAAAAGCTAGCAGAATTAGACTCAGCTGAAATGAATGGAAAAATCGTTGTGAAATTACTAGCATCAGTATTTCACATATGTCAAATAAGTTATGTGCTCTGTAAAAGTTGTTTATTTTCACTGTGATAGATGACATTGCTGTTTTATGAGGAAAACCAGCTGTACCACAGAAGTCGTTACTAATGCTTCTCAAGAAGAAATATGTTTTATTTCCCTCCAAAAAGACTTGGGGGGGAGGGGAGGCAAGGCAAGGCACATAGCACTGATAACTGCTATTAATTGTTATAAGGTGGATCGATGCTTTATAAATCAAGTTTTTTTGATTGGATAGATTTTCAGGTACTTGAGTTTTATAGGAGGGAAACACCCCAAACAAACATTTCCAACTGCAAGGCAGTTGTAATTCTCAAAAAAATCAGGATAATGATGCCTAAAATGTTCTGCTGGTTTTGAGAATGAATTCCACATCTGTGTTATCTTAAAACTGGTCATCTATAGTTGTGAATGCAGTCCATTACTGGATCTGAAATGAGTTTTCCCTATTGATTAAGTTGCTCATTAGCCCATTAATTCTAAGGGTAAGAGCTCAAACAAGGTTAGGTCACAACTGTAAATGACTTTGAAAGTTGTACCATACCTGCTCTGCATTCTGGCTTTTAATTTTGCTGTCTGCTACTGCCTGCCAGCTCATGAGAAGTGAAGAATAACTGTAGCACTCAGTATGGTTATTGGACTGTAGGGTTATTCAGCACTTTCCAGGTGTGGGTGTTACAGAGTGCCTGTTTTAAGTCTGTGACTTCTCTCTTGTCATCTGTCATCCCACTGTGGTTTGTAAGGAAATTAGATTAACATGTGCAGTTAGTCCTTGTGTGGTGTTTCTAAAGCAATTCCATGTCCCTACTGAAAAAAAACATAAGTGTCTGAACTTTGAGAAAGGGGCATTTAAATTGTCAGCAATTTGAGGCATTAGTAAATGGTTTGGAGCTGCCTGAAATGCTTCTGGTTAATTTCCTCTAATGAAATCAAAACTTCCTGTCCTTTTTTGTAATGCTGCTCTGTTCCATTGATCCTCCTCATTTTCACACAAGTGTTATCCGTCAGCACTATTATGCTTTGAAGGTATGAATACTTTTCTGCCCTGAGTTAGGGAGATAAATTACATAAATTGGGAAAATCCGTTTGACCCATACCTTCTATAACACAGTAATTCTATAATTCTCTCATTTCCTCATTTCGATATGTATGCCCTTACAAATGGAATAGCTTCCCTCACCTTTGTGGCCTTCAGCCTGCTCTTTCTCTGCTCTCAAACTACCCCTAATACTTGTAGAAACTGGCTAATGAATGGCAAAACAAAATCATATACCTGAGATTTCTTTCTTGGTTGTTATAAAACCAGTAAGTAATATACTCTCTGGACTGGCAAGTACTCGAATTTACTTGCATACCCTTGTATATCACTTGATGCTTCTGCTTCACGTAACAGTGGCTTGATGCTAAAAGGATCCACATTACAAATTGTAACAATACCTAGGTATTTTTGTTATAGAGGACATCCATTCAAAGGTATAACCATTTGTGGTTGGTTTGGGATGGTTTCTTTTTGTCTTAAGAATTTTTATCTGGTGTTAAAAATGAAATAATATAGTTGCTTTTCCTTTTGTCCTGAATTGTGTAATCTTAACAGAAATACTATGTCTAGATATGTTTCTGTTTTATCTCATTTTGAGCTGGAGAGATCGAGTGGGGAAGAAAGTTACCCAGTGGTACTAGCTCCAGTTTAAATCTGTGCTGCAGGTCATCTTTAGTTCAGAGCAGTATCAAAGTTCCAACTTCTATAGTCATTGGTGGCAATTTTGTTCGAGAAATGCTAACGAGCTGCAATCTCGCTGACTGCAGCTAACTTGAAAGTCTTTTATCTGAAGACAGGAGTTAGTGTACAGAATTACTGTAGATCAAAGAAAAGATGGCGGGCCTGTAGAAATGAGACAGATCGTTACATTGTGTGTGTTTTGAAGGTATACGTGCAGTTAGTTTCAGTTTGCCTTTCACTGGCAGGGATTACCGAATGATTATTGCTGCTGGGAAGAGGTTATTTTGTACTATCTTGATGATGCTTAGTGACTTAAATCAGGTTTTCTTTATAAAGTAATCCACTTTAATCCACTCACGTGGAGAGGGTCATGGAGGACTGTCTCCTGTGGGTGGGACCCCGTGCTGGCACGGAGAAAGAGTGTGTGAAATACCCACCCACCCCCCACCCCGAAAGGAGAACAACTCATGAAGAACTGATCAAAGACTGAAGCCTCCATTCCCTATTCCCCCCATTTCCCCTGTGCCATCCTGGGGAGGAGAAACCTGAATAAAGTTCAGTCTGCAAAGAAGGGAGGGGTGGGGCGTGGTGTTTTAAGAGCTGTTTGTACTTCTCATTACCTGACTCTGGTTTCTCTGTGTGTGTAGTGCAGTGTAATCAATTAGAGAGTTTTCTTGCCTTTCTTCTGTGTTGAGTCTGTTTTGCCCGTGACACTAATTGCAGAATGATCTCTCCCTGTCCTTATCTCGACTCCAAAGCCTCTCAATAGATATTTTCTCCCTTGTGCAGCTAAGAGGTGGGAGTTGGGCCTCCAGCCAGGGTCAAATTACCTCAGAGGCTTTCAAAAGATAGTTAAGACTGGTGTATCTATATTAGAGTGGAACTGTGGTTAGCACACTTCTCAACAAAGTGATCATTGCATAACAGCAGAAAATAGCTGGAAAGCGTGAAATTGCAAACTGAGATGGGGAAGGTTTATGTGGTGAACTATGATGTACATAATAAACTTCACAGACATAGAAGATTTTTTTTTAATTATTCCGTGCCAGTTCTATTTAAAAGAATTATCTCAAAAATGCAGTCATAACTATCTTACATAGATGTTATAATGTGGCTGGTCTGTTTCTTTCATGCTTATCTTTTAACGACATAAGAGCTTTTTATAATTTATTTCAGGTAATAATCACATGAAAAAAGAAAACTATGGTGCTGCAGTGGATTGTTATACTAGGGCTATAAAACTGGATCCAAACAATGCAGTCTATTACTGCAACAGGTAAAACCAAAACAATACACATTTTTAATTCCTGACCTCCATTAATACTGTTTTTAAAATGAATTGTGAAGTAGATCAAAACTACAGAAGGCTGAAAAACCCCACTGATAAATTTGTAATGTCAAGTTAGTAAAAGATCTGAAGCAAAAGTGAGCTCATTTAGCGTATCTGTAACAATTGAAGGCATGGCATGGGCTTTAAAATTACTTGTAACGCTTGAAGTTGGGGTTTTGTGAGTTAGGATATCTATATTAAATCATAACATAAGCTGTGATTTCCAGCCTGTTGAAAATAGTAAGGCCCCTGTTTTCTGGTGTTCTGGCTGTCATGTCTATCTCCCCTAGTCTTAACTTCCACTGGGAAAAGTAACATCAGTGTAGGAATACCCTTTTGGAGATTTCAAGCACTGTATAAATACTCTGTGTTTTAAGGCGTGACCTGTTGAAAAATAACAGTAGTGTTGTTATGAATCTAAATGCAATAATAGGCTTACTGACATCACATTATTTAAAGGAAGCAGGTGTTTGGATTACTGGGTGATCCAGTATTTGAATAAATACTTTTGAATAAAAACTGTTCCCTAGAATTACTTATTCTTTATGTCCTGTAATGTGTGTGTTCTCCAAAGTCCCAGTCTAGCAGACTTGAGCATTTACTTAATTTGGAACATTTGTTTGTCCTACCCAATTGTGAAAAATCGAGGCATTGCCTAAATAGTGACTGAAGTCTGAGATTAAACAAATATGAGATCAGTCATGCACGTGTGAATATTTAAGCTTGTGTTTGGGTTTTTTGTGGGCTCATTTTTTTCTCTTTTATTTATTTACTTTGTTTTACAAAGCTCTCTCCCTTCTCTTCCATCCTCTTTGTAGGGCTGCTGCTCAAAGTAAACTCAACAACTACAGCGAAGCTATAAAGGACTGTGAGAGAGCCATAGCAATAGATCCAAAGTACAGCAAAGCATATGGGAGAATGGGGTAAGCTAATACAAAACTGCAAAGTATTGAAGACCCAAGTGCAAAACCACCCTATATTTTTCTGAAATAAGTGGAGTTATGCTGTTTTACTTAGCTGACATTCTTGTTCTGAAAGCATAGCAGTTTTCTGAAGATGACCCCATCAGGCTGCCAGCTTTTAAGTTTTATATGTGTGGTTGATCTCAGCATTTTCATACCAGGCTTCACATGAGCAGGAATAGAGGCTTAGTTTTTATGTTTGATAGCTCTTTGGAAGCAGGTACTTCAGCAAGACAAAAATTATGTCCCAATCACAGATTCATAGAACGTTGGGAGTTTGAAGGGACCTTGAAAGATCATCCAATCCAACCCCCCTGCCTGAGCAGGATCACCTAGATTAAGTCACACAGGTAGGCGTCCAGGCAGATCTTGAATGTCTCCAGAGAAGGAGACTCCACAACCTCTCTGGACAGCCTGTCCCAGTGTTCCGTCACCATCACAGTGAAATAATTCAGATGGAACTTGCTGTGCTCCAGCTTGGACACACTGCCCCTTGTTCTATCACTGGCCATCACTGAGAAGAATCTGTCTCTGTCCTCCCTTTAGTAGCTTTTCCTCAGTCATGTTGTGAGATTAACTGTGTAGGCTCTTTAGGCAGGGAGTCTGATTAAGTATCATCTGAACAAAACTTAAAAAAAAAAAAAAAGGGCAGAAATGTTCACAAAGGGATATCTACTGAAGCCAAGGACCACTCATCCAAGATGTGTAGCTTTGCATTTTCAGTGCAGTGTTGTGGGATGAATGCTGCAAAATTTTTTTGAGGTTGTGTCTGTGCTAGTACATTTAAAAATGCTTCGCATTGTTCATTGAGTCAGCTGGCACGAAATGGCCCATATCCATGTTACTAAAATCCAGTTTGCAGTGTGGAGTGGCCACATCCAAACTGCCTATTGCTAAATTGTGTTGGCCGGTGTTAAATTCTGAACCATGCCCCAAAATTATCTGGGATGACACTTGGTAGCCTGAAGCACAACCATGCCATGGGGCATTTATTTAAGGTAAAAGATGATGGAATTCTATCACTTGAAAACTTTGCACAATACTATTTGTTTTCCCAATGAAAACGTAGCCTGAGTGGCTTTTGAGATATTAATCAACTTTGAAATTTTAGGGTCTGATAAATTGCCTTTGTCTTATGTAACTCTCTTTAGATCATTTCTTCATATAGCACAACCTGAGATCCCTTGCTTTCGATGTGATGGAGGGAAGCTACAGGCTGATTTAATTGGAAATTGGGGATTATTGTAAAGTTTTGGGTGTAACACCAGTATGCCTTTTGGTACACAGTCACAGGTGGGATAATTCTTGGGTGGTCAAGCTTCTCTTTTTGTCTAGTTTTGTGATAGAGGATATAATTTGAGCTCTGAGCCATTGCTTAACTCAGCAGATGGATATAATAACATATTTGGCTTAGGCTGAAAACTAAACAAGTGCTGTTTCCTCAGTAGCTGCACCGGGAGAGGAAGTGCAGAAGTCACCTTCTTTACAGAAAATCTTTGAGAAAGCCATGGTTTTTTACTGCATTAGGCAGGCATATCAGTTCTCAGGATTTCACAGAAACTCCTTTTGTGCTACAGGAAGATGCAGACAGGAGCCATGTAGACAGTTAAAGTGGTATTTCTAGTATGACCCTGAGAGCACTTGTCTGAGTAGGAAATGCGAGCAAAGAAAATGTCACCTGCTGTTCTGACTTGTTCTGTGTTCCAAGAAGCAGAAATTTACATAGTTTCCCTGTAGAAAGCCATGATTGCATCACAGAAATAAATACATGATTGCACTTCTTGTCTGGTCAGAAGCTATTTTGGCAAGTTTTTGGTACAAAATGGAGAATGGTTGGATTTTTTTTTATGGGATTAACTGCATTAGGCGAGAAAACATCCATATTGTGTGGGTTTCTCCAGTAGCGTTACCAGAAACTCCTGGAGTTTCATACTATTACTGAGTTTACCATCACTGAGAGTAGTGACTGCGACTGATGTATCTAACACACTCTTTCCTGAGATGAGATAAAAGTAAGATCTGCTAGTGAACATTAGCACAGCATTATCAATCAAGTCTGTGTAGCTCAGCAAATACCCAAGGGGGACTGAAGCACTGAACAGCTGAATGTGAATTACATAGATCTTCCACAAAATGTGGAAAAGGTCAGTTTAGTTTTGTGGTCAGTGTAAACTGAAAATACAGTAGAAGAAACAGCAGGCAGAAGGACTTCTGGCATAACTCGAAGAAAGACTGTGTTTTAAATGTAGTAGCTAATCAAATTTGAAAACCAGTGCTGTTCTTAGAAGTAGTAGATCTGTCCTGAGCTGCTGGAGAAGAAGCTTTTTCAAAACATTAAGCAGACTTCCTCTGATACAACGGTTTCTTACAGCATGTTACAGATGTTACTGATATCCTGTATAACCTATTTGTCAAGATGTTGAAGTAAAAGATCCTAAAGGTGAATTCATGGATGCTGGATCCAGCTTGTGCTCTCAAATACAGATTAAGGCACTTAGTGTTAAGGACTTTTTCATTAAACTTGTGTGTATATATATACATACATATATATATATATTTAAAAGTATATATATTTGCATACATATATATGTGGAACAGACAACACAAGATGAGTGGACAAGAGGTGGGATAATCTCTTCTGTAAAAACAAGCCCTTACGCTAAACAGTAGTACCACAATAGCAAAACATGGTTTAACTCAGTGCTCAAGCTAAAAATTAGTTGTGAGGTATGTTTTTACTTAGAACAGAAAATGTGTCATTATCTTTTGATGGTCATTTATGTTCTACCCAGGATTTCTTTACTTCACATTAGGTTGGCTCTGACCTCAGTGAATAAATATGAAGAAGCAGTTACCAGTTACCAAAAAGCACTGGATCTTGATCCAGAGAATGACTCTTATAAATCAAATTTGAAGATAGCAGAACAGAAACTAAGAGACATGTCCAGTCCTGTAAGTTAGCTCTGTATCTATTTATTTATGTTAGTTTTAACTGGAATTTTGTAGGTAAATTTATCTTGAATTACAATTTTTTTGTAGACTGGACCTGGACTGAGTTTTGACATGGCAAGCTTGATAAACAATCCTGCTTTCATTAGTATGGTGAGTCTATCTCAAGCTCTACATTATACTGTTTTTAAAACTGAAGCTTTAAGGACAACTCTTGTTTAATAACACAAGCAATTGTAATGCTTATTGTAATGGCACTGGTTTCATTATCTGAATTTAAGCTTTTATAAGTAATTTTACACTCAAAGGAAGTAAAGCATATATCTCCTATAATATGCCTTATTTCCAGCTGATTCTACCTCACTTATGAATAGCAATGTGCCTAGATTAGCTACGCTGTTTTTATAGATGGCATGATAGTATTACACTTGTCAACAGTATGGTGAAAATGTCTGTTGTGATCTCCACATAGCAATTAGCAATGAAAACTAAAAGACTAAAGTAACTCTACTTAGGGAAGAACTGTTGAAGAGACTTTCTGGGTTTACTGTTTCAGATTATCCCTGGCATCCTTAAGTGTCCAAAATTTTGTGAGATGTACAGACAGTGAAAATATATATCATGTGGTGAATTTCCTTTACTACCAGTACAACAGCAAATACTGGTTTTGTCTCTCAGTAGGTTTTTTGGATTTTTTTTTCATGCATGACTTTCTCAGCTAAATGGTGTTAACTTCAAAGAACAGAATTTGGAGGGGAAAAATGCAAAAAGGACTTAATTCCTTTGAGAACTCAATTAACACTTCGCTACCTTTCTAGTAGCTTCATTAGGACAGGGCATTTCCACCAGTGCTTCCATATGGAAATGCACTGTATGCAAGACAGATCCATACATCTGGTCTGATAACTGTGGTTCAAATAATAGACAGTAGGCAAGGAAGAAGTCAGAAAGTTCTCTGATGTTGTTAGGGATTAAATAGCACTCACTGGAAATGTGTACCACTTCCTGTCAGCCACGTGACTTTGCGTCAGTTTTGAGTTGGAGAGATCTCTTCAGTAAAGAGCTGACTGTAGAGAAAGGATTTCTTGCGTCGCTTCTGAAAGATGACAGGTCAAGTGCACAGGGCATCCAGCCAGGAACAAATGAATTACTTCTCTGTTGTACAGGTTTTTGTGTTTTACTTTTAACAGGAAAAAGATTAACTCACTGTCTGACCTTGAGAAAGTTACTTTTAGCCTTCGTGTCCCTAACCTAGATCAAACTTGTTACTGATGGAAGAAAGAAGGGAGTGAGGTGGTACTAGCTGTAGAATTCACCAGAATTTGGAATTTTATATCCAACTGTAGACCAGAGAAAACAGTTTGTTTACTTTTGAGATATATATATATATAGTTATCTACATACATACATACATACATATATATATATATATAGAGAGAGAGAGAGAGTATTCATCAATAAAATGAATATTGTCTATATCTGGATTTTGTAGTGCCTTTAATAAGAGAGTGAACAAGAGGATACTGTGTTGTGCGTGTTGGTCTTGCATTCTTATAGACGCTGATTTCTGTAGTTGCTAACTTTAAAACATCACCAGGTTTATTCCATAGTATCTGTCCGTATATACCCTTGCACTGTGGTAAACACAATACAGCTTTGGGTTTCTCTCTTGAATGAGAAAATCTAATAACCTCATGCTTACAATAAAGCAAGAAGATACGCAGTTTCCACCGAAGATACCTGTTGCCACAAAACCATGCTACAAAGTCCACTCCCTGGTTTAACCTGCAGTGTTTTGTGGTTGTAATCTCAACAGGTTTTACCCAGTAGCGATAGTACTTGCAAAACTGGATTTATTCAGGCTGGGAATCAACAAAATACAGCCCTCTCTCCAAAATGCCCAACAGTCTCTGGAAGTAATGTGTTAATGATTATAGTTTATTGTTGTTGCTGTAACTTTTTATTGTACTGAGTTTTTATGTATGATGTCATATTTTTCATGCCTGAATCTGTTAACTATGATTTTTAATCTAATGTGTAACAAATTGTCTCAGGTTCATATACATTCCTGTAATGACCCTTTCTGTGGGGACTAAACATGAACTTGGCTTAACTTTGTAATAAAATGTAAAATACAGCATATGGATTAAGTTCCACCACCCTACCCCACCCCCACCATTTTCCTCAATGATAGCTTGTTAGTAAATGTTATAATTAAAACTATATATTGTCTATTCTAGGCGGCAAGCTTAATGCAGAATCCACAAGTTCAACAACTGTAAGTATAAAAATGGAGTACCATCAAAACAGTTGTCTTTAGATGACTCAACCAATAAGAGAAAAGGTAGATAGTACTGTATTCCTGTTTACTGTAAATAAAACTGCTGCAGCTTCTTTTGCAGCTTATTTCCTCCCAGCGGTTCAAAACAGAACTGCAGTTTGTTGCATACTGTAAAGGTTCCTGCATGCCTCAATGCCAACACCTGTGCTAACTGTTCCAGGATGTCGGGGATGATGTCAAACGCCATTGGTGGCCCTGCTGCAGGAGTCGGTGGCCTGTCGGATTTGTCCAGCCTGATCCACGCGTAAGTCTTATAAATTGCATGGTTTAAACTGTTATATTTGTAGAAGCATCATTTTGACGATCTGTTTAGAAGGGACAGTGTCAAGCTGGTTATACTGTGGCATCACCCCATGGTATGCCTGACTGTTACTACAGCTGAGAACTTGAAGACTTATTAGCCGCTATCTTGTTTGCTTTGTACATTTCCATCAATTGGAGGGACTGAATTTTGTGCTGGGTTTCACTTTCTAGTTCTCATATGCTGTTTACTTTCTAAATACCACTTGCTAAATATGTTCCCTTTAAATCTTTAAGTCATCCTACATGTGCTTTCAGATTGTGTTGATGAAATGTACTACTTGTTATCCCAGACACTAGGTAGCTACAGATTTAGTTAGAGCAGGTTGCAACAAGTTCTGCTCTGGCATTCCTCCATTTAGACCAGGAAGGCTTCAGGGAACTCACTGTAATGAGTAGCAGCTTTTACATAAAACAGAGCCCAAGTCTTTTATAGTATAGTAATGATAATCCATCTGGAAGAGTCTTCACAAAAGCATACCATTTTACTTTATTTCAGCATTCTAGACCATTTCAAAATATTGTTAAGCTTTGCCACATCAGCGCCAAGGTAGTTCATCATTTCAGAGCAGGAATGTACCCTGACAAAACCAAGGTCTTTATTCATAAAAACCCCAAGCCCTACATCTAGATCTGTGAAAATGGGGCTTTCCTTCAACCTGCACTGTGGTTTAAAGGACTCTTGACAATTTGCTGCTTGGTTGGAAGAAGTACTTGGCTACTTTGCAGAAGTTATGTCAACCTATTTGTGAAGTAATGTTTTTACTTGCTTGCTTTTTCTAGTAAAGGAATGTTACGCTTATCTTTAATAGGTGAGAATTTCCATGTAAATTTAGCTCTTGAGATGCAGCAGTTACGGAGATGGATCTGACATTACCTCAGTCATACAAGACAATAAGGTCTAATTGTATGCTTGCTTTCTGCTAACGACATCTTGCTCACAAGTACAAGTTAGCAGCTGCATACTATATTTCTGGAAGAAATAATACAGGGTTTCCCTTCAAGAGTAGTTAATCTTATTGAGATTGGATCCTCTCAAAAAGAAGGGAGCAGCAGATTTCTGCTAAATTTTAGTTTTACCAAGTAAATTAATAATTTTGCTTTCATGTTATCAAGTAGTTAAGTAATAGTCCTAAAGAATGAAAATGATGGCAATCCTATTTGTAGAGACTTAAGCGAGATACAAGTCACAATACAACAAATATTTTGATTAAGACCATACAGCAAGTTATCTTTAATCTTAACTCTCATATAACGCATCTTTCAGTTTTATTAGAATATCCTCTTTTCTTACAAGTCAGTTTATTTATTTCACTTGTTGATTTTACTCGAAACTGTTCAACACAGGGGGCAGCAGTTTGCACAGCAGATACAGCAGCAGAATCCAGAGCTCATAGAGCAACTGAGAAATCATGTCCGGAGCAGATCTTTCAGTGGCAGCACTGAAGAGCATTCCTGACTTAATGGAGGCATGTGAATTGGAATGGTATATAACCCCCAAATGCATACCATAGTTAGTGGCAAAAGCACCATTGTTAACTCTTCTGCTTGAATAGAAGACAGAAAATTCTTTGTGAGTGTTTGCAAACAAGAATAAATCTGTTAAACAGATCTATTGCACATAACTTGGAACATATCGTCTATGTATAGTTGCTCCTCTGAAAATTAGTACACTAAATAGGTGGTTTATTAAAATCCCCAAGTGCAAGTAATATTATGTGCATTAGACTGATCTCCAGGGCTACTGAGTGGGGTGGAGCTTTGTAGCAGGCTGGTCTTGCCTCACAGCTTAATGCTGTAATGCTAGTGCAAAAGGCATGTTATATTCTTACAGTGAAAATCGTTGTGGCTGTACTCCCTATCACACACCAAAACAACAGGCCCGTCTGATGTGCCCTTCTATAACGAGCATAAATCAGTGTTGGCGTATCGAGTGTGCTTAAACTAGTGCTTTAGAAGTCTGTTTCTTTAAGCCTGGAGAGTGGCTGTCATTAGTAATGTGAAATCTTCTTCAACTTCATTGGGCAAGAGGAACAAAGATGGTTGCATATTGATCCTAGAGAAAGGGACGATGCTAATCCCAAGCACGATACTGCTCAGAAACCAAATCAGAACGTGGCTTGGTAGAGGAAGGAGTATTAAGAAGTTTCTGGTTTTTCTACTGCCATGTACACCCTCAAATCATGGTACGGATGGTAGCCCTGGAGATCAGCAGTAGGGCAGTTTTCCTAGGCATGGCAAACTGTATTACATTCTGTATGTATGCAGTGTTTAACATAAGCTTAAAATTCTTAAATGTAATAAGCTAAAGCTGATCCTGTCACTGTACAAATAACTAGTACTGAAAAACTATAAAAGAATAGCTGCCTTAGAAAGAAGTATTCTCTTTCTATTCTCGTGTGGTAAATCGCTAAGTTAAACAATTAGGGATTTCTTTTAAGATTCATTACACATTTCTATCTTAAGTGTTGGTTATAGGACCAAGTTAATTATTCCACGCTATAGTATTTCTGTTCCTTTTTCTTGCTCAATTAATCCTCTTTCAGAGAACACTACCTTGCCGTATTTTCATTATCTCAACTTTATTTATTCCACTTACCATTTATGCTGCTTGCTGGTACAAGGTGCCCTTGTTTTTACTCCAGGAGGTTCTCAGTGTTCACACTTTTGCGTGTCAAAACTAATTTGAGGAGCCTGCTTTGATTCTTGAGACAGAGTGACCTCTGCTCCAGAGTCTGCTCCAGCAAGACTGGAGGTGGTTCGTGGAGGAGTAACAACAGACTCCCAAATGGAGAAATACACAGGAACTCCTCGACCTTAAGACTACATCTGATTCATCTTGTGGCCAAAACATAGCACCTCACATAGAAACAAATGCAAAATTTGGGGATAAGTCATGTACTTGGCTAACAAATGCTATTTCTGCATCTATTGTATGAGTCTTCTCCTGCTGAAACCAGGGGAAATGCAGCTGGATCCAAGAAGGAAAAGAATTGGAGAAAACAGATTACCTATTCTTGTATTACTGTCTGTTGAATAAAAGGTAAAGTTTAATAGAGCTACTTCAATAACTTTAAGACATTTAATACTTTATTCAATAGAGCTTGCCTACATACAGCATTAAAATGCTTTTTAGGATCCTCTGTGTAAGTTGCTGTGGTTGCCTTTTTGAGGATGTAGAAATAGATAAACGTTACATTAAATACATTTCCAAGTAACAGCTTCTGATTCAACATCTGATGACAAAGAAGAAAATCCCTGCAAGATCTCTTCAGAGGTAGTTCAGATCCTGAAGCTACTCTATTCAAGACAACTGCTACTTCAGTTCCGTTAAAATTAACAGGACATGGTACCGTTTACAAGAAAAATCAATGGAGGCTGTAGATAGGCTACACCTACTGCACAAACTGCAGGATTGGTGTGTCAGGAGTGAAATGCTGCTCCTACCATATCTCCTACTAAACTGGATGGTTCCTCTCCCTTCTTCTCGTTCCTGCTCCCAACTGCTCCAAGTAAGCTTTACTAACTTTAATAAGGGGAGCCAATAAATCCAGCACAGACTGGGCCGCACTGCAGTGTGTCTCTCACTCAATTTAGCCTTACATTCATGGTCAGTTACCATTCTACTTGAGGACAGGAAGAGCGTTAAGAACCTCTTGCGAGTTCTGTAAGAACTACGAAATACGGTAATACTCAAACAGTGGCTGTAAAGTTGTACTGTCTACTACAGCCCTACAGCTCACTGGATTTGTGGGAGAACTATCCCTGGGTTAAACGGAATGAAGCATGGGACAGTTATCACAAAACTACTCCTGAAATGATCTTTAGAGAATGGTAACTTTCACAACATACAATATGTTCACAGTTTTACTCCAGTACAGACAGTATGTTACCAGGATATTTACTAATCATTGATGGCATTAGCTAACCCTTTAGGAATGTGCCACAAATGGCACAATACTGAACTTGTAAATGTTGTTTCTTGTATATTAACAGAAAGGGCTTTATAGCCTAAATAAAGACCAGTGAAACCAAGAACAGGAGCTGTTACTACACACTTTTCTATTGAAGCCAGGAACAGAGGGATCATAGATGCTAAAATCTGTTTTGCCTTGAATACACTAGATTGTTTCAGAGCATCATGCAATATGTCTTAATCAGAGGGTAAGGAAGGAATCTTTTTCCTGTGTAAGAACTGCACTTTATTTTGCACTAAAATTTTTCATCCTGCTAGATAAGTGGCAAACCACAGTTCCCCATAAATACTGCTTTAATTTATGGTCAGTTGCAGTAAGCTAATACACATTTAACACCTAACTGGTTTTGTATTACTGTTCCATCAGCATGTAAGTGTGATAATTGCTAGAGAATAAAATGTTTTGCACTCAAATTGTAAATGCCTGTAACCTGCTTGCATGAAAACAGACTCTTAAACTATGTCCGATCTTAAACACATGTAATGAAATAGCCTCAAAATTGTTCTGTGTGCACTTTTGGTTTTGTAACAAGGACAAAGAAAGAAAGTGTACTGAGAAAGAGCCAAGTCTGAAGTTTTGGATCCATGCACTGTTTCAAGGCTGCACAAAGTCATACTGGCAAAATAAAACTTAACTACCATTTCTGTATCTCCTACCTCTTATTGCCATATGGTTACATCTCCTTCAACTTGTGTCAGTTAAACTAACTTGAAAATAAAGTTCTTTACATTTTTTGTGTGGATAGTTATGGTTTCACAAGACTGGTTTGTTGAGGTATGTAGTTAACAGGTAAATTGCATTCTTTAAAATACCAGTTTATGTGCATTGCTCTGCATTTCATTAGCTGTGCAAGATAGGTGTTTCCTGTATAGAATCATTCCCTCAATTTAGTAAGCTGGCCCTAAATTTATCTAGTTATTTTGCAGTGATTTGTCCTTAAGGATTTTATATACAGGAAAACCCTAAGTAACATACTGAGAAATGACAAGCCACCTGGGTAGACTCTTTAACACTAGTTTAGCTAGTCAAAGCTAGGGGAAAAGATTTTGCAAGGTTTAACTGTTGTGGCTTTGCCTGACAAGATTCTGGTGGGGGACTCGGCGGTGGGGTGGTGGTGGTGCAAGTACGTGCTAGATGCTTCCCACATGTCCGACAGAAGCAATACCAGATGGCTCAAGGTCAGAACTGCCACTGACCAAGGCTGAGCCACTCAGCGATGGCCACAGCACCTCTGTGTTAATGTATTTAAGAGGGGGAAAAACTGCAAGTGGCGCTTTCTACTGACAGAGAAGAGTGAGAAGATGTAGGAAACTTTGCAGACACCAAGGTCAGTAAAAAAGAGGAGGAGGAGAAGCTCCAGGTACTGGAGAGAAAGATTCCTGTGCAGCCTATGGAGAAGACTGGCCGAGCAGGTTGTCTCCCTGCAGCCCATGGTAGAGCAGGTGGAGACACATGAAAGGACACTGTGACCATGAGGAAACCTCATGTTGGAGCAAGCCCCTGGCAGGACCATGGAGAGAGACCCATGCTGGAGCAGGTTTGCTGAGGGGGACTTGTGACTTCGAGGATCAGACTGGAATAGTCTGGGAATGAGGGAGGGAACCCCATGGAAATGGCCCACACTGGGGCAGTTGGTGAATAGCTGAAGCCCCATGGAAAAGGGCTCACACTGAGAAGTCTGTGGAGGACTATCTCCTGTGGGTGGCACACCACGCTGGAGCTGGGGAAGATTGTGAGGAATCCCTCCTCTAAGAAGGAAAAACTTGTGATGAACTGGCCAAAATCTCCATTCCCCATCTCCCCATGACACCTGGGGGTAAAGAAGGCAGAAAGTAAGGTTGATCCTGGGAAGAAGAATGGGGTGGGGGGAGGTGTATGGAGGTTTGGCTTTAGTTTTCAGTATCCTACTCTGGTTGGGGGGGAAGGGCTGGTGTGTGTAGTAAGTTTTTTATTTTTTTTTTTGTTCTGTGTTGAGTCTGTTTTTCCCATGATGCTAATTGCAGAGGCTCTCTCCAAAGCCTCTCAACATGTATTTTCTCCCCTGTGCAGCTAGGAGGGGAGTGACAGAGTGACATTGGTGGGAGTCTAGCCTCCAGCCAGGGTGAAACCACGACATTATCCAATGAACTCCTTCCTGTGTGTGCACTGGAGAACTTGATCTAGGTCAGCCATGCAGGATTCTTATTTTCCTAAAAATCTACTAAACTGCCCATTCTTGCACTACCTCAGTTTAACAATTAGAAAAGAAACAAACAATAATGCCCAAGTTCTGTTATTTTAGTCTTCTGTTCTCTACTAACTGGGAAGTAATAGAGACACAGCTGCGCACAACTGCAGCTGGGGCAAATCAGCAGTACTGCTCCTTCCTAAAGCAAGGCTGAGCTACAACCTGCACAACCTCTGGGTGATGCTCTAGCTGCTGGTACCCCAACAGAGGTTGCTGATACCCTCTATCAACTCACACCTTTATCAGACTCCAGCTCTTACGGCCATGCATATACCATGTAAATACACAGCCACGTCAGATAACCCCAGGTTTCTCTTTCAGGGGTTTGGATTCCAGGAACGTGTCTGTAAAAGGCCTGCTGCCTTCAAGCAGAAGCAGTTTTGTCAGAACCACACTTTCAAAAAAATGTTTAAATGTTTAAAAAAATAATTAAAACAGAAAGTACAGAATGCTACAGTTTTGCACCAGTGATGATGATAAGGACATGTTTATGAAATTTAATTTGCTAGGGCTACACTTTTGCAGAGAAAGGTAGTACTTTCTGTAGGTACAATACACATCGCAGATTTTCAGGAAGAACGTAAAACATTTTAAAAACGCTCTGCGAAACTGAAAAAGCATAGTTACATTTACAGATACATCATTATTTGTTTTTCTCTGTACACATCTTCGTGATTTGGCTGCAAAAACATCACGGTGTTGGTCCAAAAAAGATGCCTATCTTTTTTCTTCAGCTTTGTTTGACTTCTGAGGAAACTACACAGACTTGCGCAATATCATCATACTCATATGTTCTCTTCAAAAACGTGTCTGTAAGTCTTAAGCCAGAAACACTCTAGAAAGAGAAAATATTTGTGAGAGCTATTAGAAGCAATTGCTAAGATTATAAACCAGCTCTCTTATAACAAACTGCAATGTGAAGACTTACTTGCAATCCCTGCACTGAAGACAGCAAGGTAAGTGCAAGATGGAGGGATGAACTTGGGTGCAGCTTTCCAAGTTGCCTTCCTGAAACTCCACACCAGTGGATGGAATTAGTATTGCACATTTCTAACACCAGGTCCATAGTCCTTTCACTGCTAGAAGAAATTGAAAAACCAGAATAAACCTGTGGGTTTCTTCCAAGTATTCAAGGACTCTGGACATGTAAAAGCACTGTTACATTATTATCAAAATTATTATTAATCAAGCATTTTTAAATAGTTGTAAGGCAGTAAGCAAGATGTACTGTGATGTTCAGTTGCACATGGCTTTGTCCAATGTGAACACTGTCGTGTTTGTTTAGCAGTACTGGACAGCATAATAGCAATCATATTTTAGATGGAGTATAAGACTTCCATGAGAAGTATCTGCTTTAGTCCCTCGTTTCAACTTCTGGTTAGCATTACTTTATTTAAATGTAATGCTTGCAAACCCTTCATAAAGGGCTCCAGATGATCCTAGTATAAACACAATTCAAGCCAAGACATGGATGAAGATGTACAAAAGTCTACAGTGACAATGTTTAGCAGGCATTCTAGCAGTGGTGCAGAACTAGTGGTAAACTGGGTCAAACTGGGTAGAAATGGCAGTTTGTTCTAATTACTTGCAGTTAAAAATAAAAATCTCTATTACACATCCATTCTGTTACTCAATCAACTGAAAAACAAAATAATTTTTTACTTAAGTGCAAGACTTAGGCTGGAGAGCTAGGCAGGGAGAGATTTAATGGGATTTAACACAGGCAAGTGTAGGGTATTGCATCTGGGGAGGAACAACCCCAGGTACCAGTACAGGTTGGGAAGTGGCTTGTTGGAGAGCAGTGCAGGTGAGAGGGACCTGGGGGTCCTGGTGGACAGCAGGATGACCATGAGCCAGCAGTGTGCCCTTGTGGCCAAGAAGGCCAANAGTGTCAGGAGGATGGAGCTAGGCTCTTCTCAGTGATGGCCAGTGACAGGACAAGGGGCAATGGGTACAGGGCATAGCAAGTTCCATGTGAATGTAAGGAAAAGGTTTTTCACTGTGAGGGTGACAGATCACTGTAACAGGCTGCCCAGAGAGGTTGTGGAGTCTCCTCCACAACCTCTCCTCCTGACCAATCTGGACACGTTCCTGTGTGATCTAAACTAGATGATCCTGCATGGGCAGGGGCATTGGACTAGATGATCTTTTGATGTCCCTTCCAACTCCCAACTTTCTGTGATTCTGTGATAAGGTTTAATCTTAAATGATATTGCAGCCAGTTCCAGGGAATTCCACTGTAGACTTCTGGTAACCTCTTAGTTTAAACAGAATCACAGAATGGTTTGGGTTGGAAAGGACCTCAAAGATCACCTAGTTCCAGCCCCATCCTGCCATGGGCAGGGACATCCTCCATCAGACAGGGCTGCCCAAAGCCCCATCCAACCTGGCCTTGAACACTGCCAGGGAGCGGGCAGCCACAGCTTCTCTGGGCAGCCTGTGACAGACTCACCATCCTCAGAGAGAAGAATTTCTTCCTGATATCCAATACAAATTATTCTATTTCAGTTTAAATCCACTACCCCCTGTCCTATTACTTAATGCCCTTGTAAACAGTCCCTCTCTCCTGTTGGCTCCCTTTAGGTACTGCAAGGCTGTAGTACTAACAACAATCACAATGGAAGTTTTTTGTTGTTGTTTCCTCCTCAGCATTAAAAGCATCGTATTCCAAATCTGTGTTTCAGCAGTAGACCAGTAGTTTTGTGTTGCTACAACTCACAGTAAAGACCAGATTTGAGTTGTTTCAAGAGAATATATTGAAAAATGAAACAGTCAGAACTTACCCGCTCAGGAAAAAAAACAAGAATCACATGACATCATTACCTGCAATTTGTTATTTTACACGTAATGTCAAAAGGTTCTTCCAAATTTACAGTGTCTGGTATTGTCTCCAAAGAAAGCCTTACATCACCATAACCAGGAGCCTGGGAAGGTACAAGAATTAATGTTCTCAGATGCCAGATTGAAAAGCTGAAGTTTTTACTAAAGGTTTTGTTTAGTGCAATAAAATTAGAAGATATCTGAAGAAAGAAGTGTAGCTTTTTCTGGTTTACACTTGTGCCCAAATCACAGAAATGCTCCATCCACAAGTGATGACCACCTTCTTGATAGGTTTAACAATTCATTAGACAAGGATGATCTTTTTTACTAAGTTTATTCGACAGCTGACATCCTTAAAGCTTGATAAGACCTCTCTGTTAGGCAGATAACCGATTTAATATGAATAACAAAAGTATAGTTTTCCTGCATAAACCCACCACCATTCTACATCCTAAGAAATAAGAGACTATTCATTCTCTTTGCCATTCCAATTCTCCAAGATCTGCCAAAAAATCAATTGCCACCACCTAGAACGACATGAGGTATGAACACTACGATTTTTTCTGTCAAAATCTGAACAGTTTACATGGTCTATTCACAAACCTATGATAAGCATTCTAGTTACTATCAGCCAGGGCTGACTCAAGACAAACCTGAAAGTAAAAAGCTTTAGATTCTCAATCCCCACAAATGATATCTAGTTAGGAAAAGGCAAAGGACAAATTGCCCTGTCTGACAAGGCTTAGTTTTGACCATTAATGCACTCCAATTCTACTGATGTAAGGATGCTGTAGTGAAAATTACGTTTGCAGCGTGATTAACAGGTTGAGAAAGCCTGTGACCTATGTGTTGGAAACAAGCTTTAGTTATACACAGGTTGTTACAGGCTGAGAATAGATGATATTTTTGAAAGCCTGTTAAATTAGAGTGAAAAAAAAATAGTATCAAGTCAATGGATATTTCAGACAAGTCAAAAAACACATCTTGAATCTTTCAAGAGAAAGGAGCACTGGAAAAAAAGGCACATATATTCAACTCTAAGGAAGGAACCTGCTTGAAAAATTATGCCCAGTTTCCTAAACAATGGGCAGTTTGCCATAACATTAGAAGCTTCTTTTAGAGGAACAGACATACTAAGAAAAAGAACCCAAACACATGCGGTGATCTTGCAATGTGTGTTCTTTAAGAAGCAGCTAGAAGCTTCTTAAGGGTCCAACAGAGTAAATCCCAGCTGGGCTCCCAAGGCCAAACTCCCAAAACCTGATACTGACAAGGCCGGTCGGGCCTATCAGCGCTGGTCACAGAACCTCTGGGAATCACATTTTAAAGACAGAAAACCACAAACAGCCACATTTTGCCACCAGAGAAAGGAGTGAGATGATGTGAGAAACTTTGCAGACACCAAGGTCAGGGAAGAA
>VXBZ01003305.1:76787-90877 GCA_013399135.1 Heliornis fulica
CCTGAATAAAGTTCAGTCTGCAAAGAAGGGAGGGGTGGGGCGTGGTGTTTTAAGAGCTGTTTGTACTTCTCATTACCTGACTCTGGTTTCTCTGTGTGTGTAGTGCAGTGTAATCAATTAGAGAGTTTTCTTGCCTTTCTTCTGTGTTGAGTCTGTTTTGCCCATGACACTAATTGCAGAATGATCTCTCCCTGTCCTTATCTCGACTCCAAAGCCTCTCAATAGATATTTTCTCCCTTGTGCAGCTAAGAGGGAAATGACAGAGCAACTTTGGTAGGATTCTGGCCTACAACCACCACACCACAAAACAATTAAAGCAGAATTTCATAGAATAAACTTAGCAGCAATTAACCACAGCAAGATGTGATCAGAGCAGATCAGCACATGCCTTCCTGGCATACCTGCAAGAACTGATAGCTAGATGAAAAGGCCTCAGAGTAATACCAAAAGGAAAAGCAGTTTTCATTCAAAAATGAGATAGTTGGTCAGAGTACAGAATCAACATTTTGCTTGTACGACTCAATGTTCTTTACCTTTGGACTAGTCTTAGTCTAATCCTGGATCGCATGACCATGAGCAGGTGGAGCACCCTTGGCATACTGTGAACATGCAACTGTCTGGCTTAATGTCAATCAAAAATAATTTAGTTATGAATTCTAAGAGTGACCCACAAGAAAACAAACAAACAAACAAGCAAACAAACAAACAAGAAAACCCCTAAAAGAACCCAAATTATGGTATTTGAAGGTGATCTGACATACTTGCTTGAAAAGTGCATTCCTTATCTAAACCAAAACAACATCAGAGAGGCCCAGTACAGCTAAAATTCTGGACCTGTTATGAAAGTGACGATTATAGGGCTAGTAAATGGACCAGGAAAATGATGGAAGGTGAAAGGAGCCTATAAATGAAATAATCTGATAGCATTTAAAACTGAGAAGACAAGATGGAGTTGGACTGCAACCAAAAGAAAAAAAAAGAGAAAAAAACCCCAAATCCTGCTGATTTTCCAAAGACAGATGTTGCTTGAAGTACACAGCACAGCTCATGGTTTTCTGTTAATCACAAGCACAAAATAATGATGGATGACTAAAGGTAACTGTGGAACGTGGATGTGCATTTATCATCCCCATGTTTTAATTCTCAAAGTTTCAACAAGAAGGGATTCAGAATGAGAGAATATTGATTTAAGTAGGGGGAAAAAAAAGGTATCTCTTCTTAAAGGGAAATGATAGAAGAGACCAGTTGGAAATGAAACCGTTGAAAAAACATGTTTCAAAGTAACAATAACTAAGTTTAGGGGAAAAGATCTAATCTATCTTAACCCTATCTAATTTGATAGGGTTATACATGTACTTAACACCTCAATTAAAAACAAAGAGAGGCTTTAGTTACTGAGGGATTTCCAGGATTCAAGTTTGCCTGCCTAGTTCCAAGACAACATGACTTCTCTACAGAGCTGCTTGATTTAGTAGAAGATGGCGGTGGAGGGAAGAGACAAGAGGCAGAAACCCAAATACAGGTCTTGTAAACTCTAAGATTCAACTGTCAAAGCATGTTTTGCTTCTCTTCCATATTACACCATCCTCAACTGAAAAAAAATCCAAGTCAGATTTAGGCATTAAAGGGGCCATGCATCTGACAAGCAAGCTAGCAACTGCAACGTAAAATTCAAACTTTACACATCAGTATAGAATTGATGCAATCAAAACTATGGACACAAAAGATAAGTAGTATTGCTCTATAAATAAAAATAGTTACTCAAATAAGCTAAAATATCTGTATGAATCAGGGAGCAGACTTCTGTATCAACAGCTGGCATACTTTCGTATGCAAGTTCTTTAGTCGATGATTTTCAGTTTGTGATCAAATGGCATCCAAGAAGTTAATTTTATTCTGAATAATTTATTTTACTACATAGATGACTTGATTCTGGCAATTCAAGTGCACAAACCATTAAGTTACGTTGTTTGGTGTTGCTTGTGAAAAAAGAGGCATGTTATGTGCCGAAAAAAGAAATTCTTAAGGAAACAAAAAATGTTGCCATTCACATGACCAAAAAGAACAAGAATGCCTTTGTGCAGATTGTCCCTCAGCATATTGCTTTTTCCACATTTCACTGACCAAATGTATTAAATAACATTCTCAAGGACATATATAAACACATGAATTCAGAATGAGGTCCAGAAAGTAAGCAGCTTGAACTTCTCCTTCTTGTTATTGAATTATTCATAACGTTGCCTTACAAATGGAAGCAAAGTTAAATTGATACTTATTAAACTTACCATCCTTTGTAGCTGGCTAGTTTGCAGTCTTCCTCGTTCACCCAGATTAGTTTTCCACACAATATCTAGTTTGCCTATCACTGTTACACCTTTTATTACTCCAGCTTTCTCTGCAAATTCTTGCTTTGGTTTTAGGCAGTATAAGTACTGACGTGTATCCATAGGTTGTAAGTAAGTCCTCGAGCCAAAAGTAGATTCACTAAAATAAAAAACCAACATTGGTGCTTAATTTAAACAGTCATTTTTAGGAAGACCCAAAATCTCAAATTTTTTCCACCCCTTGCCAGTCTTACTCTGTTATTTTATTCACAGCAAAATAGTTTTTTGGTGTTTTCACAACAGAAAACAATTCTGTAATATATGTAGCATCGAGGACCAATGGAGGAAACATGTTTCATCCAGGTCGGGGAAAAGTGGAGTGGAAATCCACTTTGCTATGTTATTATCTAGCACCTTCACAGTTAAAGAACAATGCCAGTAACTCTACTTCTGCTATTTTACTTCATCATCATCGTCCCAGGCTCAGCTGGGACAGAGTTAATTTTCACCAAAAGCTGGGGTGGGACACAGCCAGGACAGCTGACCCAAACAAGCCAAAGGGGTGTTCCATACCATATGACACTATGTTCAACATAAAAAGGGGCTGGTTAGGGAGGAGCAGCACATCTTGGGAATCATGTGATTGTAAAGTCAGATTATTTAAACAACTGCTAGTCACAACAGCATTGTTTGGTCACATGACTGTGGTACTTGCTCTGTGCATTCCTTTCAGCACTGTTTATCACCTCTGGGAGAGGGATTAGAGTTCTCATTTTGCTGTACTCATGTGCTATTGATTTGATTCAATAACATCAGTGCCCATGAGGTTAATCTGGTCTTTGTATGTGGCATTGCCATCATGCCTATACCTCAGATGACATCTCAAAAACTGATTAATAATTAGACCCAAATCTACAGGGAGGACAATCTTTTGCCTCCCCTTATTCCTTCAGGCTGGTTACAGCAGCTTTTGAGGATTCTGAGTATTCTTGGGATGTTCATGCCAGCACGCTCCCAGTGCTGTATCTCCTAAAAGTTTTAGGTCTTGTTTAGGGTTACAGATTTTGTTTTGTATCAAGAATACTACCCAGAGATCTGCCCCAAGGCTGAAGAGTCAGGGGTGGCATTACACAGGCAGGTGTCTAGATAACACACCCCACTGGTTTAGAACTTCACTCTAAACAACTATAGAACCTTGCTACAGTGATAAGAGTGTTTGAAAGGAAAATGCTCTGGCTGTTCTGAAGAGGCACAACTTACTGCACTGTGCTGGGCACTGGCCACTACCTGCCAAATAGTCTCAGAAGTAGGCATCATTGGGAGAAGAGGGGGAAAAGACACCGAAAGGTGCTGTGACCACCAAGACCCCAGCAACAGGCGGTGCAGCAACACAAAAAATTAAACCTGTGCCAGTACTGGTCACCCCTATACACAAAAAGAAATGCACAAAAAAAATCAGTTCCCTTAGTAAGCAATGACGATGAACCAGGACCATCATGAGAAAAGGAGAAAGGGGCAGAACCAGAGGTCTTTACTCAGTCCCTGACTATGAGTAAACTGCAAGACAGGTGAAAAGATTTCAGCCTCCATCCAGTCAAACACATCAAGGACATCAGTACCTGTCTGCTCGATGCTGCAATAACAAAGCCAGTGGCCTGGAATTACAGGGTAGAGAGGCCCAGCAGCTGGGATCCCTCTCTAGGGAAGAGGGAATCGACAAGGAAAGCAGGAAAAAGACACAAACCCTCATCCACTGGAGGTAACTTCTGACAGGTGTCAAGGAAAGGTAGCCCTTCAGCAAAGATGTTCTATGTCATCCAGACAAGTGGACTACCATGCAGCAAAGTATCCAGTACCTGAGGGAATTAGCTGTGCACAAGATGGTTTACTGTACAGAGTGCATCATCATCATCATACGCCAACTCACTGTCTGTAATGGACTGGAAAGGTGAAGAGACACCAAGAGTGACGAGGTGGCTGGCCAACTCTAGAAATATAAAGAGAACACACTCCCAGTGGTTCTTTTCCTCCGTATCTTGGCTGTGGAGAAACTCTCTCAGGAGTTCCAGAAATTCATAGAAAATATGTACTGCTCTCCACCTGCATGGACCAGTATCACAGCTATTAGGACCTAAATGTTCTTCTGTTCAAGAATCAGTATATAGAGGTTACACACCTTAAGGGTCCCTGCAGTTTTATCTGCAAGGCCATGAAGAGGCCATGCCCCTACGGGCATGAGTACAGTCCAGGAGGTTTCTCCAGTACATCGATGACAACGTCCTGATGCAAATGATGAATGAACCCACTAGGAGAGGAGTGCTGCTGGATCTTGTACTTGGTCACAAGGATGATCTGGTTGAAGCACATAAAGTTGAAGGTAGACTTGGCTGCAGCAATCATGAGATGGTGGAGTTCAGGATCTTATGTGGCAGAAAGAGAACCTCAAGTAGGACTGCAAACTTGGACTTCAGCAGGGTGTCAACTTTGGCCTCTTCAGGCAATTACTGCGGGAAATCCCATGGGACAGGCTACTGGAAGGAAAAGGAGCCCAAGATAGTTGGTCCATATTCAAGGATCACTTGCTTCTTCCAAGGTCAAGATCAGAGCATCCCAATGGGAAACAAAAAATCAAGAATGGGAGCAAGGAGACCTGTGTGGTTGAACAGGGGACTGCTGGGCAAACTCAAGTGGAAGAAGAGTCTACAGGTCATTGGAGGGGATGGCCATGTGCGAGGATTTCAAGACTGTTGTCAGAGCATGCAGGGAGGCAACTAGTCAAGCTAAGGCTTCTTCTTTAGAATTAAACCTTGCAAGGGATGTCAAGGACAACAGAAAGTGCTTCTTCAAATACACTGCAGACAAAACTAATGCTAGAGGCAATGTAGACACACTGATGAATGAGGTAGGTACCTCTAGGTGACAGAGGATACTATGAAGATGGAGTTGCTGAATGCCACCTTTGCCTCTGTCTATACTGTTGGAGACTTTGCAGGAGCCCCAGATGGCTGAAGCCCTGGAAGAACACTGGATAAATGAGGAGTCGGCCTTGGAGGACAAGGGTTAGGGATCAGTTAAGCTGTCTGGACATATATAAATCCATGGGTCCTGACGATATGCACCCAAGGGTGCTGAGGGAGCTGGCAAGAGTCATTGCTAGGCCACAGTCTATCATCTTTGGTAGGCCATGGAAAACAGGAGATGTGCCTGAGTTCTGGAGGAAGGTAAATGTCACTCCAGTCTTCAGAAAGGGCAAGAACAAGGACCCAGGTAACTACAGAGTGGTTAACCTCACCTCTATCCACTGAAAGGTGATGGAACAACTCATCCCCAGTTCAGTCTCTAGGCACACCAAGATAAGAGTTAGGAGCAGTCAGCATGGTTTCACCAAGGGCAAGTCATGTTTGACCAACCTAACAGCCTTCTATGAAGACATAACCAGGTGGGTAAATGATGGGCAGTGGACATGGTTTACCTTGATCTCAGTAAAGCATCTAACAGCATCTCCCACATCATCCTCACAGCGATGATGTGTGCTCTGGAGAACCAGGTAGTGAGGTGGATTGTGACATGGTTGAAGGAAAGGAGTCAGAATGTTGCTGCCAATGGGAGAGGGTCTAGCTGGAGGCCTGTATCCAGTAGAGTCCCTCAGGGATTGGTACTGGGACAGGTACTATTCAATATAGAATCATAGAATGTGTTACATTGGAAGGGACTTTTAAAAGCCATCTAGCCCACACCCCCTGCAGTAAGCAGGGACATCTTCACTAGATCAGGTTGCTCAGAGCCCCATCAAGCCTGATCTTGAATATGTCTGCAGATGGGGGCTCCACCACTGCTCTGGTCAACCTGTTCCAGTGATTTACCACTCTCACAGTGAAGAACTTTTTCCTGATATCCAACCCAAATCCACCCTTTTCTAGTTTAAAACCATTACCCTAATCCTATTAGGGTAGGATTGTTCACAAGGACATGTTCACATGTCCGTGTTAACAGTTCTTCCACAGCTTTCTCACAGGCACTTCTGAGATACTAAGATACTGGTATGCTGCTGTAAGGTTCCCCCAAAAGCCTTCTCTTCTCCAGGCTGAGAAAGCCCAACTCTCTCAGCCTCTTAGTTATAAGAGTCTTATCTCACTCTCTCAGTTATAAGAGAGGTGCTCCAGCTCTTGGATCATTTTTATGGCCCTCCTCTGAGTGCACTCCAACAGGCCCATGTCCTTCTAGTGTTAAGAGCTCCAGAGTTGTACACATTATTGCGGGTGAGGTATCACCAGAGCAGAGGAGCAGAATCACCTCTCTTTATCTGCTGGCCACACTTCTGAAGCAACCCAGGATGCGTTTGGCCTTTTGGGCTGCAGATGCACAACGAGGGTCATGTCCCTTTTCATCCACAAGTACCCCTAAATCCTTTTCCTCAGGCATGCTTTCCAGTATGTCATCTCCTAACCTGTACTGATGAGGACAACCCAGGTGGAGGACCCTGCTTTGCTGAACCTCCTGAGGCCCACTTCTCCGGCTTGTCCGGGTTCCTCTGGATGGCATCTTGTCTTTCTAGCACATTAACCTCATGACCCACCTTGGTGTCATCAGCAAACTTGCTGAAGGTGAACTCAATCACACTGTCAATACCATTAATAAAAGATTTTAAACAACACCAGTCCCATTATGGATCCTCAAGGAATTCTGCTTGTCACCATCTTCCATCCAGAAGGATGACATGTATGGCTCTTCCCCTGTCTACTGATGCAGTCACTCCCCTGAAGAAAGCCACTTGATTGGTTAGGCAGGACTTGCCCTTAGTAAAGCCATGCTGGCTGTCTCGAATCACCTCCCTGACTCCCATGTGCCTCATCACACAGGTCAATACAGCATAAGTTCATGTGAAAGGGAGATGATAGTCCAACCTTTTCTGAAAGCTTGTTTTGCCACAAAATGAAGTAAGGGTAAGAAACCTGCACAGGAGATTGAGTTTTCAGGAATAAAATAGCAAGACTGGTATCATCAGATCCAGCTGATCACAAACAACAGCTCAGCTGCAAAACAGCTACATGGCACTTTGCTGCTGGCTAGGGCTAAACCACACCACCAGTAACAAGATGACCACATCTCAGTGTCACAAGCCTAAGATTCCTGTTCAGGGCAAGAACCATTATGGTGGATGCAAATACTCTCCCTGAGATCACCTCTCCATTATGCTGCAGATGAACACTTTGAGATGCAAGAAAACACAATTTCCACTTCAGCCCCCAATACAAAAGCAGCCAAACATCTCCTCCTCCAAAAACCCAAGCACAAACAGCCAAAGTTAACCTCTACTCAAGTATCACAAGCTTCTGTATTGACAGCAGTCTACTGAACACAATATACAATTATTCTATGATGTGATGTTTACTACATTAATGTAGTAATGACAATAAATGAATTTCGTTTGAGTGTGTGACAATTTTTTATATTCTAATATTCAGTAAGACTGTTCCACCAATTCACTTTGGCTGCTCCCTTGCTATATCTTGACTAGAACAATTGAAAACAGTTACTAGTCTACTAGAAGGAAGCAAGCAGAAGTCAGATGAGTCCTGCAAGGCTAAATATTTATACACAGATCAAGTCAGAAACAGATGTCAGCTAAATTTTATATAGAAGATACTGGAGAAATAGTATGTTTGCATGTTACCATGTCATCCATGTTAACAATTATTTGAAGATAGAAATTCTTTACTAATTAAACTAGAAAAGTCTAATGATTTTTTTTAAGTTAAAACTTAAAAGTTTTAAGAATAGTTCCTATAGAAGAAAATTAACAGCTTTCCAGATGAATATAGGAATTCAATCTTTTGAATTGAAGAAGTACAATCCTTCAAGTACAGCAACTAACTGTAATGCTTATATCTCGTGACATCATACTACAAAGAGTTTCAAATTCAAATATCCCAAATCTAAACATACCTTTCCCCTGCTGTGTCAACTGTGTTCAGTTCTGCCACATTGTACATCATAGATGGCTCTAAAGAAACCTTCTCCATAAACATCGGAGAGGTAGTGATATTCTGAATCTGAGCTTCCAGAAATACCTCATCTGTCTGAAAAAGAAAAAAACCACAGCCAAAACCAAAAGTGCAAGTTCAAGACAATGTGCTACTGAAAGGAATACAGTCCTATTGTTAAAAAAAGTCGCATGTGTTTAGTTCATGCCTGCAAATCAAATAAAAATAATTAATGCAAGAAAACACCTTAATCCCAGTAACAATAGGAGCAAAAGTGTTAGTCAACAGGTATCTTGCCAAACAATGGATGTGGGATAATTTCGCTTTGTTCTAGATACTGCTTATTTGTAATGCATCAGATCACCGCTTCCTAAGACTTTCATCAATTCAATAGCAACTCAGGTTTAATCCAAATTATTAAAAAGAAAAAATTAGAATAAATGGTAAGGAATTGCAGTGCACAATGCCATGCCATGCCAGATTATTAGTAGTGCATCAAGCTATATAAAAAAATTAATGTGTGTGTTTCTTTAGCTGAAGTAAAAAAGAGTTCAGGTACATGCTCTGAGATTTTATTATAAAACATTGACATACTGGCTAAAAAGCAAAAATCAGCCTCCTCTTTCACAGCTGCATCATGCCAATGGTTACCAGTAATATATGCATACAGTAATTCAACTGGTGGTCTACCTTCGAAACATCTTATAAGACTTATCTATTAAACGAAGCTAATGCCTGACGATGGTGTATAAGGACCAACTAGTAGAGGAATGAAAGCTACTGACTGTTAAATTTCAGAAGCTGAAACAAATATGGGATTACAGATGGGTTTGCCTCTCAGCTTCTGTCGAACTGCAGACTAGCAAAGTCACTTTGCAGCTTTAAAATCTCAGGATAGAATAATTACAGAATGCTCACTCTAGTAGAAATATGAACCCATGGAGAAGTGAAAAAATAAAAACAACAACAAAAAANGAAAGGTAAAAGGAAGCTTACAGTTTCTTTTTAATTAGTGTGAATAAGTTGGTTCATTATACAAATGGAATCCTGCTTGAAAATTATAAAATAAAAGTGGCACGAAACAGTCAAAATATTTCTAGTATCAAATGTATTGTGTTAGAAGTAGAAATACAGTATGGTACTGGACTATTTGTTGTGCCTTATAAACATGTTAAGCACAAAACAGATGATATAATATATATAGTAATGCAAAGCATGCAAGCTCCATGGGTTATGCACAAACTCACACTTACAGAGGAGCTGTAAATTAACCTCAACTCAAACACCACTCTCANATGAACCCATGGAGAAGTGAAAAAAAAAAAACAACAACAAAAAAACTCCAAACAAACAAAAAAAACGGAAGAAGGGGAGTCACACTACATCTTCATTTACAAAACAGTTATTGATTCAGGCAGTTAGACTAGATGATCTTGTAGGTCCCTTCCAAATTTAATATTCTACTCTACAAATTTAGCATGAAGGAGTTTAGGTAATTGGTTAAATATATAAATATATATNGATGATATAATATATATAGTAATGCAAAGCATGCAAGCTCCATGGGTTATGCACAAACTCACACTTACAGAGGAGCTGTAAATTAACCTCAACTCAAACACCACTCTCAGTAATCATTACTAGAATCATTTGACTGTCCCTTAAATTGATATTTATATCCCATAAATCCATTGCTCAAAGTGTCCACTTCCCCAAATTTTAGTTGTTTTCAATGCAGCAACCATAGGCAGAAAGTTAGAAAATGCTAATTTGAAAGAGAAAAGAAAAAACAAGCAGCATAATGAAAAAGCAAGTTAGTTTGCTATTATTCCTAAATTAATTTACTTTCACATGGGTTTTTAAACAATATATCCTTAAGGACATCTGAAGAATGTTTCTGTTGCACACCTTAAAGTGAAATCAAACTGCATAAATATCACACTAGTTCTTCAACTGATAGATGCAGTTAAAGGTTGATTGGAAAGTGCACTTCCAGGTACTGAAAGAAAGGAAGAACATCCCTTTGTCCTCAAACCCACTGTCTCTACCAGACAAGAAAAATTCTGTCACAGTCTGCAGCTACAGCGCCGCAAAAAAAGCCTACATTTCTGTAGGTCAAAAGCAGGAAAACATCAGAAGGGATTAATTGTCACTTTCAAATAATGTGCTTATTCATGTTTTGGTGAGGTATTATTTTATAGGAAGGCCTCCAAAAGCAAGAACCTGTAATACTCAACATTTTTCTTCAACAATGGGTATTAAAGAGTGAGCTAACCATTTAATGATTAGTCTGCACATATAAAGATGAGACAACATCAGTTCAGATATGCATAACAAACGTTGCTTTTCCATTATGTTTTTAAAAGTATGTCAACAAGCAGAGACAAATAGGCAATTAAAAAAGCATACATATTTATAAAAAAATAAAAATTACCACAGAACTGAGGTCACTCTAATGGGAAAATAAAAAAAAAAGAACACATTAGAGAAATTAGGGTTAAATGTTAAAGAAAAAGGAGGCTAACTTTCAAACAAAATGCATTTCTGCATTTTTTTGCACCATCTAAACAAGATAGCATTAGTATGACAGAAACGTAAACAAAAATGGATGCAAACAAAGATGACAACTACATTTCTACTAAGTTATAGCTAGTATTGGTTACATTGTTTACTAGCTTTGCTTCAGAACCAATCCAAAGTAGAGCCTAAGGTACACAAATCAGGGATAAGATAGAAAAAAACTGACCCCCAAAAAGTTAGTTTTTGAGCAAGTTTAAAGTTTGTCCTGAATTTAGAATCCATGCAATGGGTGTATATCAAATGGAAAAACTGTTCTTGCCAGTTTACAGATAATTTGAAGCATCCACATATATAAGATTGCAAAATAAGCATAAATAATATGGTACATGCAGTAGCAAAGGTACCACATTAATACTGCATTTTACAACAAAATCTGGCATAACATATGCAGGAAAAACTGTGGAATATTCACCATTCCAAAAACCCACCTTAATTACAAAATCTCTTAAGAGATTGCACATTTATTTCCCTACGCATGTTTGTGGGAGCAGAACCTTCTACAAAGGCTTCTGCAAGGCACACCAAAATCAGTAAGAGACTTCCTACAGATCGGGTCAGGTAATTCAGTGTCAGGATTACAGCAGATTAGGGCAACAGGACATGCGTTCAATGCACAAATTTCTGTGATCAACTTGATTTGGATGCTACTGCAATATGAGCAAAAAGCAGGAAAATTAAGGTTCAGCATCATTCCTCATCTTAGGAAAAAAATATAAAATTTATGGTTTATAATTTATAGAAGAAAATAATTTTAGTGACATTCTATGAATAGATGTCATTACATCTTTAATATTAATAGTAACAGTTTAACTCGTTAGTCAACCTTTAGTTAACTAATAACCAAGCCATTCAACATTTTTTTCTCTCCCTGACTCCCAAGGATAACAAAGGGTTGTTTCTGGTTTATAATTTTGTACACACATAGCAGCACTTTATAAGCTTTCAGAAATCAAATCTGAATGGTACTATATCTCTTTGCTAGGCAAATGAAAATGGCTTAGCTAATATCATTCACATTCTTAATTTTTTTTTTTCCTCCAATCAATCACGTGCATACTATGATAACAGGATAAATTTCTGAACAGGAAGAATAAAGGCAAAGCAGACTTCTAAAATCTTTCTAGGAAAAAACCCTAAACAAAATACCTAACAATCTCCCAAATACCAGCTCAGAGATCTTTATTATGAAGAAACGGTGGTTAATTGAGGAATTAAGATTAAGTCCTTATCAAGGCCAGTCAGAAAAACAATTTTTTAAGAAAAAAAATACTTTCTAGAAGTCAGCCCAAAGTTTACCTTAAAGAGGTTTTTATATCCATTTGTTAAGTGCTTCAGCACAAAGCAAAATTTACACATGAAGCATAAAAAGACTGACATTTTATTTAAGATGTGGTAGGGGAAAGAGGGACAAATATATTTCCATCTTAAACAACAATATAAACCACACTCAAAATGGAGGCTGATTTTGTTCCCAGAGGAACTACCCAGTTTCTTTGAATTATTTGTATTCTTAAATCACAGCAAGGGACACTGCCAGACATTCCCATTTCCAGGTAACACAAATTCTATAAAGCACTCAACGAGTGGCACGTGCTTACATTCCAACTGTACTCTGGTATCTCATACATGGTCAACCTAAGGAATGAAGCCTGAGGCCTAGATACATAAGAGATTTTTAGGATTTTTTTCCACTTTGTGCTATGACATCTAAATCGCTTCTGACCCTGACCTTGATTTATCCTCTCTCTGAATAAATTATACACTATGTATCAAATGTCTCAATTTACATGCTATTCATTCACAGCGGAGAAAAAAATCTTTATATTAAGCTTCCTGAATAACTCTCAGCGAGACATATCTGTACATCTGGAATCCTCATTTGTAGAGCATTAAGTTCTTATCTGTGACTTCTTTCTGTGTTCTCTACTGATTCTTTCAGGAAGGTAACAAAATGGTCCACACCTCTATAGCCATAATCTTGCATGATGAACCCCAGGTGTGAGAATGATGGAGACAATTAATTAAAACATTAGATCTGGAGAGCCTCTGGTTTTCTACATGCAAATACACAGTACATATATCTGCTTAGTTAAGAACAAACGAGAGCAAAACATTTTGTCCTTGGCTTAGCACAAGTTACTTTTCAATTGTCGAAATCCTGATTTCTCTTCTCCTGTCACTGACACTTTGGTCTTTTTTCTACTATTCACAGAAACATAAAACACCTACAAGTTTACTTAATCTTTTACACTATTTCGTACAGTTTAAGAATTCTAACGAAGGCTTTCATTAGAAAAAAATCAGAAGCTTGCAAAGTTCTTTGCATGTGTCAGTCTGAATTTCATAATACAATATTCACAGAATTAATCTATTTGCTCACTACCACAAAACAATTAAGTGATAACAATGGAAACATACACACTAACTCCTTAAGTAATGTGATATTGCAGAAGTTTGTACCCTAAGACAGACCTATATATCTATCCACAGGAAACACCTACATATCAAAAGAATGCTGTGTGCAATTTTTAAGAGTTCCTGCTATCTGTGTCACCTTCAGTTAAAATTATTCCCATAAATAGCCAAAGACAGATGTCTAAATATGTCCAAATAAATACACCAGGCATATATAAGGTCACTAAGTTTTGAAGCACTGGCACAAACCCACACAAAAAAATAATTAGTACTGAATGCAAAAATTAGTATTGCCAATGCAAGTATAATCCCTCTGTTCAATAATTTAAATTTAGCTCAATCTGGTAAATTATTATCTGCTTTATGAATAAACAATCTCCCTTACCGTAAGTACCCTATCAGTCTAAGTATAGAAGCAATAACTGAAAGTATTTGAGTTCACAGGAAAGTGGAAAATATACAAAGTTATCAGTCAATTGCATTAAAGTTCTGACATGTCTGCCTCAGTCAGACACATCAGTCATATAAACCCAGTGCCTAATTTTTCCCTTTGGAACTCATGTTTCTCAGAAACACATGTACTCTAGAAGCTCTCAGCATTTAATCTAACCACCTAGTGAGTAATAAACCAAACATGCTAAAACAAATCCAAATACACAACACTCTTTCTTACCTCAGCATTGTAGAATTTGGTTTTCACATCTAGTGGCTTAAGAACCTGAATGAAAAGGAAGAAGACAACATTGACAACTGCTTTTCAGACAACTTCAGAATAAACCGTAATTTT
>VXBZ01003305.1:90888-105096 GCA_013399135.1 Heliornis fulica
GGTCTTTATTAAAGCCTTATTTTGCTTTTTGATCTTACACAGAACAGATGCAGGATTGAAGGTGTGACACAATGAACTCTGCTAAAACCTCACAATTTAGAATATATAATCCCAGCTTCTTTGCACACTTGATTGCTTTGCTTCTAAGCAGTTCAGACTTCAAAACAAATCCTTCTTCACCTAAGCAGTGTCCTCTTGGAAAAAAAAGAGAAACCCTGTGCACTAAGTAGATCTATGTTTTTAAAAATAACATTACCTCCATCTTGTAACTTAAAGTAGTCTGCACTTGCTTTCATTTTTAATCCTGCAGTGATCTGCAGAAGCAAAAGTTGTGGGCTTCTCTATAAATGAAACAGGCTATTCATATGATTAGCCTAGCGATAAACCATTACTAGACTTCACTTCCTGCTTGAAAATGCAATTGTTACAAGACATTTTAAAAGTCAATAAACAATTTTAAGTTCATGAGATTATATCAGCAAAACACTTATTATATAAAAGCTGATAGGGTATTGGTTAAGTGCTTGAATTTTGTGCGTAAGCCTCTACAATTAGCACAGTCAAGTATGAAATGGTTATATACTGATGTAACTTAAATATAATCTATTATGTGTGTAAGGAAAAAAAATTAAAATAAATCACATTATCTTGAAGACATTTATTTCCCTTTACACCAGGAAACTTTTCTTTTGATTATATGTAAGTGTACCAAGACCCTAAAAGTTCTTCCAAGTGGTGAATTTTTGAATCCTGAAGAATTCACGATTAAAAAAGTAGTCTTCAGATATTTGTCATTGTAACAGGTATAATGTTCAAATCTTTCATGTAGTCATAACTACCTGTCTCTAGCAAGAGGAAAAAAGAAAGCCAAAATAAGAGTATGAAAACTTTAGGCATCTGTTGGTTATTTTGTTGGTCTAGGTTTCCTCCCACTCCCCTCCCCATCCAACTTTTATTAATTTTTCAAAATGCTTATGTTTTCTACCTCTTTCTGGTAAGAGATTCCATTCACTCCAGGAATTAAGTGGCATTCCAGTGAAATAAAATAATTTTTGTGACATTCAAACACTCTCCATCCCCCAAACCAATCAACCAAAGCCTAAAAGAATGTTTTATTCTCTCTAAACTTAGAGAAAGCTTTAGAACAGAAAGGCCATATTGATCAATATTAAACATATATTGTTTGAAAAAGAAGCTGCTTAAAACCAACTGTAACAGCAGTTATACTTAAAACAACTGAAAGCATTGAGAACCTATTAAAGAGAAATTTTTTTTTGTCATAAAATAGCTGGTGGCACTAGCAGCCATCAATTCTCAATATAAAGACATTTTCTGTAACATTTATTTAGTTTGTTCTGTGCCTGGTGTTTCAACATCAAGCTTAAAAAATAACAACCTAAGGTTCTCAGTGGAGTGTTTTTCCCACGATGAACTGAAGAGTATTTATAAAATTATGGTAAAGTGTATATACTTTGAGACGATCTTATACCACTTTATATCAAGTAGGAGTTTCAAATATGACGGATAGCCAGTTTAGCTATTTGACATTAAAGCTGCCTATGTTGGGATCAGTTACAAAAAAATCTTGAAGTTACAATAATATGTCTGTATACCCCTGCAAAGCATGGACAAGTTTCCATATCAAAACTAAAGGTGACAAACTGACATCTTGAACAGGTTTCTGGCAGGATCAGGGGTAGGGCAGGAACAGAACTGTAAGCCTGCAGATGTGTACATCAGTGTCCCTCACAGGCTTTCTCTGATCAGAGGGGATGGAATACCAAACTCCTGGATGACAAAAAATGGAGAAATTTAAAGGGGTGAGGGAGGCACACCACCTAATCCTCCATTCTATGGGAAAGAGCCCACAACTATCCAAGTCTTAGCACATTTCTCTAAAAAAATCAACATCCATTACATATACAGGTAAAATATACTCTTTCCCGCCAGAGACAGTCTACTGATAATACTAATTTCCTGCTTTCCTCTGTTAATGTAATCTCAAGTCTTTGTGGAGTGGAACAAAGGTTTCAACTCTACCAAACACTTCCGTGAATATTAGTCAAATGTAACATATTAAACTGCTAAGTTTCCTTTAGAAAATAAACAACTGAGTTCCAATTCAAAATGAGGTTACACACACTAATAGAAAAGCATTAGAATTTTACAGTTTAAATGCAAAGATTTGATATGTCAAAGTCAGAATGAACAGTATTTGTTCAGTTCAAAAGCTAACTGTTACAAAAGTCTGTGGGTATTTTTAAAAACGTAGATTTTCCTTTTCGATATTTTAAAAATGAGATGTAATATTTCTAACTTCTGCATGGCAACCATCAGTTCATGTGAAGTTTGAAGCATCAGTTTTTATCAGTTCACTTTTTAAAGTCAGACAGATTTTTAGTATGTAAAAGAACTTTTAAGGTATCAAATGTTTCCAAATAGGCTTTTACATATTCACACACTTTGAGTATATCTGTTTATGCCATACCTGAAATTTGAAGAACTTCCTGAAATACATCTTCTCTCCAGTCTGTGTAGTATAGCTTACTGCACAAACTAAGCTGAAAAAAACAAATAATTTTTAATTATTTTAGAAGTTTTTTATCTATCTCAAAGCAGTAACAGAATACCAGGCATGTGCTGCAGTTTCATTCCAGTTCATTCAATAATAGAAAAATTTAAAGCTTTACATGTGTGTTCCTATCTCCTTTACTTCATGATGGATCACATCATCAATGCAACAGTCTGGTTTAAGTTCTGACACTGCAGCACTGGAAGCTGAAAGGTTCAAGCGCTGAGAACTTGTCTGAAGATCAGCCTGGGAAAAAAACAAAGTACTGGTTAGAACTGCAGCTGCTTAAAGCAATCTAAAGAAAAATAACTTAACTTACATATCTACATAAACAGTTCAATCCAGGTTACAAAAATCTCTGTTTACTTTTTTACATTGAGTTCCACAAATCTGGAATTTCATTCTCAATTTATCATTTGTTCAGCAGAAAATGCAAGAGACAAAGCACTAAAAGAGAGCACATTCAAAATGTAAACAAAATACAAGTCAATGTTTTACAGGCTTACTTTGATAACCTCATTGAAAGTACAACTAAACAAATATAATCCAAATTTTTTAAATGTGGAAGTTTTGCTACACCAATTCACCACAGAAGCTTTAACATATTCTTTTTCTTTTTATACAATCCTCATGTTTCATTTTAATCTTTAAATCTTTCTATCACCATTTCTTGTTTTATGTCTCATTGTTTCAAAGTTATGGATGTATTTTTCTGTATTCAGAAAGTGACAGGCATTTCCTAGACTCTGTATATTAACATAAAACATTCAAAATATTTATGGAAAATATTCAATGTATTATTTTTTAATAATAAATTCAGTATATAGATTTATCTTCACGTACCTTCACCAGTATGTCTTTGACAACTTGACTGCTATCATTGTGTACACTAATGTAACTGGAAAATGTCTCTCCCAGAAATATATTTCTATGTTTAAAAATAAAGTTTAGTAACAGTTATTTAAAAAAAAAAAAAAGAAAAACAACAAACCAATAGAATATTTTAACCGAAAGCCCTTTAACCACTAACTAAAAGATACTTATACATACACATGCACACACATAAGCCAAAACAACAAACAAATCCTAAAAGTATAGTGGCGTATTCACAACCATACTTCTAAATGTCATCTTTCTAAGAGACACGATTTTGAGATAACAAACAAAACAGATTAATTATTTTTACTAGATAAAACCCTAAGAATAAGGAGGCTTACAGCACCCACAAAAACCACTGTAGTAAACCTTGGTAGTACAAATTGTGGTTTACAGTAAGCCATTAGCTTAGAAATTTGCTTACAAAGTTGTTTCAACTTTCAATCCACATTACAAAGTCAGGCTACAGACAAGCAACATCATTCAGCACTTTTATCTGCTATGCCACTTTTTAAATCGAGCTACATATCTTTTAAATACTTTAGCATTTCTTTGCATAACAGCCATGTTAAAAAATAAAGAACAGTAATAAATACCCATTAATTACCATTAAGTGAATTCTAAACATTGCACATAACAGAACTAGTTCTTACCCAAAATTTTGGGGCAAAGTCAGCATTTCTCCTAGCATCAAAGTCTCTGCTCCCTTTACAGTAGAAGGATCATCTTTCATGAGCTGGTTAAATAGATTACCTGCAGAAATATCAAATTGCTAGTATCTAAATAATTGCTAAGTCTAAAGCACTGCCTATATTTAAGTTAAAACTTATTTAGATGTAGTAACATCATTTTACAACCAAAAAATACATTATCTATAGGCCTGCCTATAAATAACTTAGTTTCAGGCACTTGTGTCCAATAAATAATTCGGTGTACATACTACATGGCATATTCCCAAAGGTACTGCTCAAATTAACATTAAACTTTAAGAGAAATTCTCCCTAAAGTACACTACATGACAGAACTAGTAAAAGCCATTTAATTTCCTCCCCTGCTTTCTTTGTATTTCCACGCACTGCTCCTTTATTGGATCTTTCCTTTTTCTTATACTTAATTTCTAGACTGCAACTACGACTGGGCAGCAACCTAGGGGTGTCTAGTTTAGGACTGTACACCAACACAGCTGTCCTGGAATCTGGCCAGGCCAGAACTGGCTTTCCCAAGCAGCCAGCACAGACAAGCTGAGTTGGCCAGGGCTGTTACTACATCACCTGACATCAACCAAGCCCCTATAGAAGAGGCTCATGGGGCAGAGGCAGGTGTTGGTGAAGCTGATCCTTTTGTTGGTGCAGTGGTCTCTGTTAGCTTCTCTTCGGGTCAGTAAAGTACCCAGTGTTATCACAGGTTGTGTCTGTGAGAGTTCTGCCAAGGGCTCTGCTGTTCACCTCTCAAAAGGGTTGCTCTTCAGTAAACTGTCCTTATTCCAGACACCAGGGGCTTTAGTATGTCTTGCCCTTGTTAGAAGGGTGAGAGAGCAGCGCATGGTGCTCAGCCACTGCCTGGGGCTGAATCACAACAGCACAATTCAAAAGCAATGATAACTGCAAAATAATTTTTCATGGCACAGTCATGCATTGGTTCTAATTTCCAGGGTGTTTTCTCCAGATGAAGTTGACAGTAATACCAGTCTTTCTGTAATTACAAACTTCTCCCACAACTTCCTTCCATTTTGTGTGTTAATTGCTCACACTTTGTAGTCACTTTTTTAATATTCTCACCAAGTTTTCAAAGCTGCAGGTATTGGTCAAGAGTTGTGAAGGCTACCTCTGTAGCCATTACCAAAGAAAGCATGTAGCTGTTTCAGACTGTCAGCCATGGGAGGTTGCAAGGCTCCTATGACATCTAAGTTTCAGATGTACACATTGCTTAAACCTGCCAATACATACATAATCAGACAGTAAAGACATACCTGGTAGATCCCTTTCCTCACAAGTCACCGGAATATTAGTGAACAAAGTAGGCTTGGTTAGCCTCATCACTGCAAAAAATCAGAAAATAAACCACAGGTCAAAGAAACATTTTTTTTTTTTTATTTCTTTAAATTATAACTTTGACTTGTTCTCCCTTCCAAAAAACCCACAACTACCATGTCTTAGCCTGAAAAAGGGTAACATCACCTTTTTAGATCACCTGACCTTTTTCAATATAAAACTCCCTGCTACTTGAATATTCAAAAGCAATGCCATCGTTCCCTCTTGTTTTATTCCTGTGGTACACTAACATCTAAATTACTTTCACTCTTAGGTGCTACAATTCTTGCATTTGGTACAGTGTTAAGTGCTCTGTGGATTTCAGGAAAATTGTAGGAGCTTCACTTTTACCAACCCCTCTACTCTGAGCACATATTCTGTGATCCTGGAAGCTCTAGAATGGGACATGATGACAAGTGCAGAGACCATCTCAAACTCCAGGCTACAAGGAATTGCATCCAAACCCTAATCTCTAAAACATAAGACAGGGTTTCAAGTCTAAATACCTAAAGTATCTGTATAACTGCTTTTTCTTTCAGTGACAAAATTTAAACTCAATCACAAAAACCTCACGAACACAATTACTGATATTGACAAGTCAAAATTATCAAGATCTTGTCATCAGCAAATGTCTACTTCAAGAAAGTGGCATTTTCAAGCTATTTTAACACAGAACACTCAAAATTAGATTTTTAATGTATTATAGATCTAAGATACTGCTTCTAAAAATAAATCCTTCCATTCATATACAATAGCTGTAGTCTTGCATACAATTTCTTATGAAGGTATTCACATTAAAAACTTGAGAACTTTTAATGTTAGATGTTGAACTGAATATGTAGAAACTCTTCATATGTTTTTCTTTGAAACATAAACAAAATCATATAATTTCCAAAAACTAGAACTAAAATTAGGACGACTTCTCTTGACTACAAGAAACTGCACATACAAATCATAGAATGATTAGGGTTAGAAGCGACTCCCAGAGGTCATCCAGTCCAACCCCCCTGCAAGAAGCAGGGACACCCCCCAACTAGATCAGGTTGCTCAGGGCCTCATCCAACCTGGCCTTGAACTTCTCTAGGGATGGGGCATCCACCACCAATGCTTTGTTCTTTTACCTTTACTGTTCTTCTGATCATCTTACGCTCCTGGTCAGCATTCACTATTTCCAGTTATGTAAAATACTTTTACATATAGTGAATGACTATAACATAAAAATATGATATATATTTGGGTGCAGCAAACAGTATCAGCTCGCAAGAACTTACACTACCACACAGCAGACCTATACAAGTTGGCACTGATGGAAACAGATCAGCTATCCCATAAAAAAGACAATACATTCTCTTCACTATGGTGAAAAGATGAAAACCATGACTTCCAAAAGCTGAGAATCACAAGGTAAATATACCCCCCCAAAATATACAAAACAGGTAAACAAAGAACCAGTGGTTCTGTGAAAGCTAGAGATAAATCCTGAATTATACGTGCATTTCTTGAACAGTTCAAAACGAAAGTCTACGAATCACCTTGTGAACTGGTGCTACCCAAAGCTTTAACAATTCCCTGGAGAAACTAAATGTGGTATGCTCTTTTTATCACGTGACAGTTGTCTAGTTAAGGTGCTCACAACTCGCAGTGCATGTATCACGATTCACACGCAAGCCAAAGCAGTGGAAAGCTGGCTGCTACCACTGACATCAGTCTGAGTAAGATGTTTGTTTAGCTCTGTTCGTATATTACAGTGGGGCTACATATAACTAATTTTACCCAATTCTACAGTAAGCCTATATAAATTAAGCTTGATGACTCTTCCTAGAGGAAGAGTTACAGATCAAGCTTAGTCACATTTAAGAAAATAACAAAATGAAGTAAAAAAAAAATCCAAGACATGTAGATTATCATATTACAGAAACTGATATCATATTAGTATCAATATCACAAAATATTTTCTCTTTGCAGGACAACATATTTTTCAAGATCCTGGACACAAAATAAAACTAAAGCCATGCTGCGTTCTATTTTGTATTTTTAAAACACTGGTGCACAAAGAAATTCTGTTACTAATAGCGTAAAGATCAGAAAAATAATTTCAGCTCTGTAAGCTTTAAAACAATGACCCCTGTTACTCTAGGCAGCACTTTATACCAATTTTACAAAGTGGTTATATTACAAGACAAAACCACTCCCTTTATCATTCAGTTAGCATTCACAAACACATGTCCATGACCTAAAATGAGCAATATTCTTAATTTTAAACTAAAACATATATATGCCCACATACAATAACTGTAACAAAAATATTTTTTTTCCAACACAAGGATGTCATCAAAAGAGAAAAGTGAAAATCCAATTGGATTTTATTTAGATTTTACACAGAGGTATCTTTATTATGCTTATGTGCACTTTTTCAAAATTCCTTGTCCTGTAGCTACAGCAAAACTGTCTGGAGTTAATACAGATGTCTAAAACATATACTCCTGCAGTCCTATCAATCTTGGTTTAACTACTCTACTGATCCTCCAAATATTGAATTAAACAGGGACAGTGTGACCTTCAAATACTTTATTCTTTCAGATGGCAAAGTCATATTAAACCCATCCTTTTATCACAATAAAAAGCATTCAAAATCTTGGGAGACATAATGGTAATAAGTAGCTTTACAAGTAGGTGTAAAATTTACTCATTTCCTGACCTGCAGCTGCAAGTTAGTGCTTTCTTGCTGCCCAATATGGAGATAAAAGATCACAAACATCACAGGGGAAAAAAAGCACCACGATACCAAAGTCATAAACCAGCAAGTACTAAAGTCTTCATGTGAGGCTATATCTTCATAAAGAAACACACACATACTATTTTTCAAGAGTCTCAGTGTTGTAAATAATTACAGATACTTATACCGATTATAACATCTTGGTTAAAAAATAATTTTATTTGTCTTTCAACTCAGCACAGTGAGGCTGTATTTTGCTTAATTCAAAGCATAAATTTTATTCTCTCACGAAGCTTGCCGTAAGACTCGAATTTTAATTTTTTTCCTTTAAACCACAGAACTAGAACCTGAAGAGAATCATTCATAAGTCTGTCAAAACAAAGTTAAATATATTATTACAGTTTGTAACTGTTACAAATAATAGTTTTCTGCTCGTTGATTCATCAGCTGGTCTAAAGTTTCTATATTTTAAGCTGCTTAAAAACTCTAACACTTCAGAGAGCAATTTTGTTACGAAGTTCTGTCTTACATTCACAAACTACATATAATTCCCAATTTATGTACAAGCAAATTCATTTTATCAGTGAGGCACAGCTTTTTCCTAAGGATATTTCTAACATGTTCACAGTATAATATATCACAGAAAATCCATATCTGTCCCACTGATCTTTGGATAGTAGCATTGCAAGATGGTAATTCATTGTGCTTTATGAGTTTAGTCACTTTTTTCCAGCTGTCCTCCAAATTCTGATTATTACAAGTAGATTGTTCAATTGTCCACTTAGCTCTATAAAAAGCATGCAGATTTAGCCCTTCCAAACTATTTTGCAGTTCTTGTGATAAAGGAAGAAAGTTTTCTTTAAGCACAGGACTAGGGAGAGAGACACTCCAAGACCTTTTCAATTTTTCTTTTCCATTAGGTGGTGGTTCACCTTGATTCTCCAAGAGAATTGGTCTGTGAACAGTGTGTGCTTGAAATAAGGTCTGTCTGTTTTTCATGCGAGACTGAAACTCCAGATGTTTACTGTAGTCGTAATCAGGAGATCCTGTAACATATTCTGAAGGTGTAGAAAGTTGTTTCAATTCTTCTGCTTCCTTGTAAGAAATAACAGGCGGCTGCTTTTTTGGTTTGAGGGGAAGTCTGTATAAATAATTTGGAAACCAGGGTCTAAATCTTGGCAACTGACGAACAGGAAAGTCCTTCATGGCTGCTTCTGCAAATTCCTGCAGCTTTATTAGATCTCTCTGAGGTGGTCGATAATGCAAGACCACTTCCATGTTTGTATAGCCAGACTCCAGTAATTATTAAAAAAGGAACAGTCTCTTGATTAAGATTCCCAAATCTAGACTGAAATATCTTATTTACAAGAATTTCCTTCCCCCATGCTGAAAAGATCAGTGGAAAACAGGACCTAAAGCAGAAGTATTATAAAAAAAATTAAGATACTACCATATTATGAAAAACATTACTAGGATATTTTACCAAAAAAGGTACATGTAGCAAAAACAAGCTAAATACACATATCAGAATATTCTGCTCTATCCAAGCAGAACATCAGTGCCTGTATTCCATCATTACTAACATAACTTCAGCATGTTGACCATTACCTGTACTCACGCAGTTCACTCAATACTGTCCCTCCCAAGAGTATTGTTTTTTACTGTCACCATCTCATACTTGCCGTCCATCATTACTCTTGCTATACTGTTACAACGCATAGTAAAATACATGCAATTACTACTGCCTATCTTCTCAAAATTTGCCACATACACTTCAGCATTTTAAAGCCAGGACATATATGACAACGAGAAAACATGTGAGTTACAAAAAACCCTTCCTGAAATAGCACTGACTGGTACAGCAGTTTTTAAAAAAAAACAAATCACAGACTAAGGGGAAATGCTATTTAGTAGTAATTAAAGTTGTCTGCTTCAGCTTCATATCAGAAAACACTTTTAGTTTTAGTCTCACAGCTTCTGAGTAATGAATAAGGATTTAGCAATTTCTTAATATATTAGACTTCTAGAATAATAAATGGACTCATTAAGTCTTTAAAGACACACATGAGCTTTCTTTCACAAGAGTTTCTATTAAATGCAGGGAGGGTGGGCAGACTACCAATGCTACAATGAAACACAGCACACACTCTCCTGCTCTCCTGTTTTTTCCCCTAACAAGTTAATAATAATTTCAGGCTCCCTGCCAGAGATCAGAAATATACAATGATAATGACATAAATAATAACAACATAAATAAAATCTAGGATTGATTAGTCATTACACTACCACTATTTAGTTTAAAATAATCACATTGCAAAGAAACTCTGATAGTTGTCACAGTTTTAAAAAATCTACATCTGCACTGAATTCAATTATGAGTCCAAGGATTCTGTTGGTTTCTTACAAAAGCAAAATTACCCATCATAATTTTTTATCTTTAATTACCATAAAAATGTATTTTTAGTATCAGATGCTGATGTTTCATGTTGAGGTTGTGGATTTATTTGGTGTATGTGTAGATCTATGAAAAAGGGCTTACTGATCTCTGAATTATGGTTAACAGATTTCACTGTGGCATGCACACACCATTAAAATCTCTCTCCTAGAGTGCTTTAGAATTAGCAGATGGGCAGAATTTGGGCTCTGAGATCACCTACATACCTTTGCTACCTTATCCAACTTAGCAGCCTTGCTGATCTGGAGTGCACACAGAATTAAGATTTTTACCTTTTATTACTTTGACTTAACTAGCAGAATTTATATACAAGCACAGAGGAAAAATTAAGCATTATGTCTGTTGGCAGTTAAAGTGAAAGTAGAAACTGGCTTCCCAGTGTTTAAACTGCTGACTTACAGGCACACAACAACAGAAGGGGTCAAATTCTTACACAGTCCTCTCGATTTCTGTCCTGTTTCCATACGATGTGCGTGAGACATCTTAATTTAGTTTTTGCTGGCAATTCCTGAATTAAGGACGATGGGTGTGCATTAAGCGTGAAGCTAAAGAAGCCAAAACGGTTAGGGGTGGGCGGGATAGGACGAGAGAGCGGGCAGCTCGAAAAGAAATAAACTCTGGTAACTACTGAAAGCCTTGCGCAAAACGCAAATACCTCTTCGAGCCTCGACAGCACCACCAAGCAGGCTGCACGCCCACTACCGCCTCCAACAGCTCGCTCCCCGCCCTCCGTTCCTCACCCTCGGACGCCTTCCGGACGGCGCCACACTGCCGGGCAGCTCCCTGCTCGGCCTTCCTCTAAAAAAGGAGGAAGGTATCGGGCAGGCCTCCGGGATGGGCACGGTGCTTCACAAACCGCTTCAGCATGCCGGGGGCACGCCACCACCCACCACCCCCTGCCGCCAACCGCAGCACACGGCCCGGACGCGGTTTCCCACTTCTCTCCTGGACCTAGGCGACTCCTGACCAGGAGGGCAGCACTAGCGGGCTAAGAGGGAGGCTGTGCTATCAGTACCTTTCAGAGCCAGCAAGTGCTCCTGCTTCGGCTGGTTAACGTCCATAGCGCCCACCTTCACCCCTAGGGAGGGCAAGCAGGCCGAAACACCCCCAAAGCCGCCTGTCGCTCTGCCGGAAGAGCCGGCTGAACCGGTACTTAAACCCCAGGCGGGGTAAACACCGCCGAAGCCGGAAGCCGCAGTCCCAGAGTACGGCGCGGCATCACCCGCCAGGGCATAGCGCCGCCAGAACGCAGCGCCTCCCGCACTGGTGGGCCGCTGCGGCCCGCGCCTTCCTGTGAAGGTGGCCGCTCCCTGTGCACGCCGGGGTGTGTGGTCCTCCAGAAGCTGCGGGGGCAGCCGCGTGGCACAGCGGGAAATGCAGTTTTCTGGTACGAGANNNTTTTCGGGTACGAGACGGAGGGAACGCAGAGCACCCTAATGCGGCAGCGGGACTGCGCATGCGCCCGCTGATGCGTGGAGGAGAGGCGGGGGTGGGTGAACAGCGGCTGTTGTGGCTGCCGGTTCCTTCCTGCTCCTGTCTGCTCAGTTCCGCCCTCCGCAAGATGGCAGCCGTAGGCGTAAACAAGGTCGGGGCTGGTGCCGGGTTGGACAGCAGTCGCGGGGCTGGGGGCAGTGGCCGTAGTCCAGCTGGCGCTGCGGTGGAGGTGAGATAGGCTGCTTNGGGAAGGGTGGCTGCCTCGGGAAGAGAGTGTAACGCCCGGGCTCCCTAAGGTGGTTATCAGACGCCTTTGTCTTAAAGCATTGTCGGGTGGTTTGTTTTTGTTTTTCTAAATGATGATCAATTTTGCTTTTTATTAGTGGTTTAAGATGCTCCGGTCTCCCGCTGTTTGTTCCTGCTACTTCGATGCTGCGTTTGTAGCTTCATAAATGGCTAACTTGGTATGACTGACCTTTTTATATGCATCAGCTATGAATGGAAACTTTCTCCACCAGCTGATAGTTTGCTTTGGCAGGGTCCTGCTGTCTGTTTCCCTTTCCTGCAAGGATGTTTCTGCTTACTTAGTTTTGCTGCTTGACCAGTGGGCTTTTCTTGTGGCAGTGCATTAAATGATGTGGGGCAGGAGCTAGTGATGATCAGGTGATGCTGAAGAGTTAAAAGGTTCTGATTGTGTCTTTTTTTTTTTTTTTTTACAACATAATTTGTATGATCATTATGTGTACAAAGCAAAATTAACAACTCTGCTGTGATTGCAGGAGTTTCTGTAAAATAAACTGAGTAATATGTCTCTTTTTTAATCAACTCAACGCCATGGTCTCTTTGCAAATTACAGGTTCTCGAGTGTGGAGTCTGTGAAGACGTCTTTTCTTTGCAAGGTGACAAAGTTCCCCGTCTGCTTTTGTGTGGCCATACTGTCTGCCATGACTGTCTTACCCGACTTCCTCTTCATGGCAGAGCAGTTCGTTGTCCTTTTGATCGACAAGTTACAGAACTAGGTAAGAAAATATAAGTCTGAAGTTCTTAAAACCTGTCAGCTAAGGGTATCTAGAAGATTATGCTAGTTAGAGAGTTTTAGTGTTTCACTTAGCAATAACATTTGCAAGTAATGAATATACAATGTTTCTTTTCATTCAGAGAACCTTGTAGCACTGTTAAGGTAGATACCTTGGAAAAAACAACGCCAAGATTTTATCTTTCTTTTCTTGGACCTGGGCTTGGAAGCTTTATACCTTAAAGTATTTCTATAGGCCTATATGTAAAAAGGGACTACTCTATTTTAAATTAGCATCTAAACATTTCTGAATGGGTATTAATTCCCTGTTGTCCTAGACACTAAATAAACTATGCCATTAAATAGTAGTTTCTTCAACAAACAGATTTGTCTAAATTAAGGGTAAAGTGACATAGAGGAAAGTATCAGTGATAACAAACCTGTGGTAGTTTGTGGGTTTTTTTTAATGTAAAATAGTTCTATATGTGCAATAACCAATAGCAGCAGGATATCAACAGGAATTCTTCTACTGTAGAAGTGTCTGCAGACAGTGTCTGGAAGGATAAAATGCAGCTTTCATGCAACCGTGGAGGTTTAGCAAAATAATTGTCTGTTCAACAGAGTGTTACAGGCAAGTACAGTTAACAGAAGAATTTGTACTGAGAATGACTTAATAGAACTGGCTCCATCAGTTTTGAATAGCACAGGGTAAAAACACCTGTTGGAAGGAGTAAAATTTTCAAGGAAAGATCTCTAGTATAACAATTAATGAAATAAATGTTAAAATATCTCACTAGTATAACAGTTAATGAAATAAATGTTAAAATATCAAATTCATTCAAATAAGAATTTTCATTGAAGAGAATCCGCTAGATTGTAGACCAAACTGAGAGGAGTATTAAGGCACACTTTCATGGAAACAGGAGTCAGGAAAAGAAGCATCACTCTCATATGAAAGAGGAGTTTGTTTTTCTGGGGGGGAGGGATATGCATTGTGAATGATTGCCAGTCTAAAAGTTTCAGGTTTAACAAAAATGAAGTTTCATTAAAAAAACACAACTTTTTTTTTTTTTTAAATCTTATGTAATTCTGAGGAGTGTGGAGGTTTGA
>VXBZ01003305.1:105165-138075 GCA_013399135.1 Heliornis fulica
CAGTATGGGTCACTTCTATGGGCTGCTGCAGCCTGGTCCCCCATGGAGTCACAAGTCCCCCTAGCAAATCTGCTCTGTCATGGGCCTGTCTCCACAGGTTTCAAGTCCTGCCAGGCGCTTGCTCCAATGCAGGAACTTTTCTCTACCTGCTACAGTGTGGGGTCCTCCATGGGCTGCATCTGCTCCCCATCGTCTTCCATGGGCTGCAGGGGATAACCTGCTCCATTGTGATCTTCCCCACAGGCTGCAGAGGAAACCTCTCCTCCTGTGCCTGGAGTGTCTTCTCTCCCCCTTCTTTACTGAACTTGGTGTTTTGCAGAGTTTCTTACATCTTCTCACTTGCTTCTCTGGTTACCAAAAGCTGCTGCTTGCATTATTTTTTTATTATTTTTAGAGATTCTGTAGCCGTTGCTGATGGGCTCAGCCTTGGTCAGAGACAGGTCCATCCTTGAGCCGGCTGCAGCTTCTCACAGAAGCCACCCTTTCACTTACCCTTCTCCACAAGCATTTGTTGTCTTGCTCCCATTGCCTAAGAGTTACTGCAGGTCATTTAATCTGCTGTGCTTGTGGTTTTATTTCCTTCTGAGAGCTCAGGAGTGGAGCTGAAAGGGAGGCATAGCACCTCTGGGCCCAGGAAACCTGTCATCAATCCTCTCCATTTGAGGGCATGTGAGAAAGAATGCTCTGTTTCTGGGATTGCTGTTCTGCTTTTCAGTGGAAAGCTGTTTAGCATCTAAATCTGGATTATAGGGTCGCTGCCAAGTGAGAGTTCTGGTGGGTAAAAAAAAAAGCTGTAGAACATGTGCATAAAGATACCTGTGTTGAACGAAGTTTCTTAATCAGTAACTATGAATTTTATGAATGCTTTTAGTTGGTCATTTAACCTACACAGGTCAGCAGTTGGTCTTGTTGGTGTCCTTTGATCTTATTACTCAATCCATTATAAATTTGTCCAAGTTTTCCCAAGGAATCTTGGGAACCTTTTGAAAGAAATCCTCAAGGATCTGTATATGTATAGACATAGCTGTATTTCCTCCTTTCTGAAATGGACACTTGATTTGAATTTACTGGCCTGACTCTTCTTTATATGTAGCTGTATCGGAAGGCAAGCTTAAACTATTTTATCAATCAACATTTCTGTAAATACAGAGCCTGCAAGTGAAAATTGACAACTCATTGTTTATATGCATAGCAAGATATTCTAACAGCTAATAAAATCTTGTTATGAGAGAAAGCATTTAGTAAAGAACTGGTGGGAATAAAGCCTGCCCAAACAGTATTACTTTGCATTGCAGACTAAACATAGATTTTTGAGGTGGTTTTGAGTGTTCTTTAATGAAGTTGTCTGTGTTTAATCTTCTAGTGGAGAATTTTAAATAAGCATGTGTATGTTGACAGCATGTGAGCTCTCTGGTGGTTATCCTCAACTGGATTAATATTCTTTAACAAAAAAGTTGTAAAATTTTGAAGCCATATATTCTGAACAGTATGTGACTTAGGCAGTACATTAGGGGAAAGAAATCTAAAAATTATGTTTGCAAAGGAAGAGATTCTTCTTAAAGCCTATTCCTTGAATTATCTCAATTTGGGCAAAGAGGTGAATCACTTTGCGAACTTTCTGTCTTCTTCCTGCCCTGGAATAGTGAGTGCATTTTTGAACTGGTGGTGGAGTTGTTTCGGGGTGGGCAGGGTTGTTGTTGATGGGGTTGTCTTGAACACACAGATATTGGGGCGAGGGAGGGGGCTGCTTGTGTAACAGCTTTGGAGGCTCTGGGTTTTGTGTTTATCTGAGCATCAAGGAAACCTTGAGCAGTTTATGGTTCAGGTGAAATTTCCCTCCTGTGATCATATTACAGGACTGAAACTATTTTTTGTCATTAGAACTTGTTGAACTGATATGTGCAGTAGCTGGCATCCTTCATGAAATCCATCCCAGTAGTATTGCTTATGTTTATGTATTATTTTGATAGTGTTTGAGTGCTCAGATAAAACTCCCAAACATTGTGCAAGAAAACATGGCTATAACATAACATTCTCTTGGCTTTGTTGAAACATTTAGACAAAAATTGCTCCTTTATTCCTTTCATTATTTATAATCATTTTGCAGACAAGCTTAATGGTTTTTGACAATTTGTATTGTTGGCTGGAGTTGGTCTTAGTATCTTAACTCTGTCACTATCTCATTTCTGTCTGACATGTTTCCTGCTATTCATCTCTTATTTTTCTTTTGAGAAGACACAGTCAGATTGTGTAGTGGTGTTGTAATGGGCACAAACATCCTTAGCAGGCACAAAGATGAGATCACAAGTCAATTTTGCATTTGTAACCAAAGCAGAATTTGACCTAAAGACCAACAGATTAAATAGATGTATCTACACAACTCAACTTCTAGTGTTTTTAAGTATGAAATTAACACTTGTACTGAAGTGCTGGAAATGTGCATGTTGAGCATGTAGTACATTTTCTTACAGGTTTAGTATAGAAAGAAGCAAAGTGGCTTTACTCAAACACATTAACTTTATGGTAGTTAGTGAAATGAGGCATGAATCTCTGTATGGTAATGGGTGCTTACTGGTTTTAAGTTCCATTTTGGTAGGTTAATAGTTGCTATGTAAGCTTTGCCTGGTTCTCCGTCTGTGTCCAAGATCAACAGTGCATTGATAATGTATAACATGTTTAGCAGGTATTAGCAAATATCTAGATATAGAATAAAAAGTTAAAGACTGTAAGAGCAGCGTAACTTTGTGTCTCCTGACAGCTTTATGTTATGAACTATTAAAAAAATACCGAATAGCTATAGACATATCTTTTTCTGTTGGTTACATTTCAGTAAATTTGGTCTGCTTTGACTTTTTTGGCATGGTTTTGTCTTTATGCCAGACATGGAACAGAATTAACCTGATTAAAAACAGGTACAAGAATTTAAACTGAGTAGAGTACTTTCTTAGTTTGTTGGTTTTTTTTTTAATAAAAGATATTCAAACCTGTGAAAAAATACTTCTGTAAGAAACTCTGTAACAATTACACAGCTTCTTCCTCTCAGCGTAATCCAATATTTGCTTAAAGACTAATTTGCTATCATCTGAATCCTAAGTAAGTTTATGCTTTTGCAGTGTGTACATCCATGTATACTCTGCTGTTGGCTATCTGGATTAGTTGCTAGTCTTGAGATATGAAGTTCACACTAGCATCAGCAGCCATTATAATGGGGTGTTGCTAATGTGGATATTTTCTATACTGTAGTAACTGATGGTTGTGCACAGTTTGCTATAGCACAATGCTGTTATAAACACTGTAGAAGAAAAGGGTCTAGCTACTTTTCTGTGCTTTGTTTTCTGGGAGTTAGTGTCTAGAAATCTGCCTAGAGAGAATGTCAGCAAATCTGGATTCCATTTATAAACTGGTTTGACATAATTTAGATTCTAAAAGTGGATGTTGTTCCCTGTATTTCTTCAGCTTGTAGTTAGAGGTGATTCTTGTATGCTCTGCTTTGTGAAAAGCACTGTGATCCTGCTAGGAGTGCTGGAGCTAAAAAACAACTGAGCTCTGAAGTCAGAATATATCAAGGCAGCAGACTGTGCTGGTGCTAACTCTTAACTGTAGACAACCAGAACATAACTCCTTATAGATGTGGCAAACAAAAATTAAAATGCTGCTTTTTTTTTTTTTTTGTAATTTATTTTGTGGAGTGAAGCTTAGATTGGGTGTTGTTAATACTAATCTGTACCTGAGGGGGCTTTCACCATGGAACCAATAAGAAAGGACTACAGAAAACACTAACGTGCCTTCACTTTATAACAAACTTCAAAGTTACTAATTCATACCTTGATATATCTGTTTCCAGAAGGAGAAGATTTGCTAATTAATGGTCTTTTAGTGGTAAGCATGTTCTTTAAACAGATAGTCAATGTTCTTATGTTCCAGTTGAAGGTGCTGGAGGGGAAAATAGCTTTTATCTGCTCCTATTTGTAGCTATAGTAAAACAGTATTAGTCCATTTATGTGTCTCACATAAAAGGCACACATAGAACACATAACTTATATTTTGACTTTGACCATTGAGAATATTATGGTTGATGGTTTAAACTGCAGGGGAAAAAAGTTTAATGTAGCAAAACTGGCAGCTACACAAAGCAGTAAGGTATGCAGTGTGGATGTGTTGGTTGCTGTTCGTATACCTCTTCAGAGGTACCACAGTGTTATTTCCCGCACCTTGGCTAAATACAGCATGTACCTCCTGAAACTACCTTTTCTGTGGCACTTAATGGCAATTGGCATATGAGCATTCCAGTCTTCCATATAATCATGGCTAGCTGTGTAATGCAGCTGTGCTCTTTCAAATAGTGTTGGAGGAAAAATATTGTTAGGTAGTAAAAGCACTTGCATGTATTTCGAACAAGTTTTGAAGTATTAAGATTGAAAGCAAGTCCCATTTTCCTTGTTTCATAGATCTTCAAGTAAAAGAGAATGTTGTGGTGTAATCCCTGTGGGCAGCTCAATCTCAGCCCCCACAGAGCCACTCACACTCCTCTGCAGTGGGACAGAGGAGAGAATCAGGAGACCACAGTGTGGTGAGATTAAAAAAATACTTAATGAGTAAAGCAAAAGCCAAGTAAAATAGGAAGGAGTGAATGAATTCCTTATCAGCAGACCGGTATGTAGCTGTTTCCAGGAAAGCAGGGATCCATTGTGCATAGTGGTTACTTTAGAAGACAAGCACCATAACTCTGACCAACATGCTGCTTTCTCCTTCTTCGCTCCAGCTTTTATGGCTGAGCATCATGTCATATGGTGTGGATTATATCCCTTTGGTCAGCTGTCCTCCAGCTTTTGACGCACTCCACCCTACTGGCTGGCGGGTCAGCCTGAGAAGCAAAAAGGCCTCAGCGGTGTGTAAACAGTAGCATACGTGTTATCATCATGGGTTTGGTCACAAGTCCAAAACATAGCCATACATCAGCTGCTATGAAGGAAATTCATTCAATCAGAGATAAAACTAGTACAAAGAATAATTCTTAATGAGCTGAAGATAGAAGAACCTGCAGATGTGACTATATTTGAACAGTGTTTATATAAATTCTACAAAGAGCCTTTATAGCAGTGTGTGTTTTCTGTGTGCTGCAAATAGAGACTCCTGTGGGAGTTGAAGATCTGTATTCTGAGAACTACGAAAACACTGCTTACTGTGGTTATGTGTACCGAGCTGAGGAGCAGTGAAACATGAGCATTTGGGATGGGTACTTCATTTTGATGGTTCTTCTAACTGCCTGCTCCCCAGTTGATGCCTATCTGTTCATTTGGGACAGCACTTTCAGTCTAATGACATCAGAATCTGTGAAGGGTTTGATAAATGTCAGTATTGAAGAAACAAGACTTAACATCTTTATAGGATCAGTGGGATGACACCTGATTCTAAAAGAATGCAGAAGGGCACATGCTTAGCAGTCTGCCACAGAGCAGCATAGTTTAGGAGATATGAAATGGCACTCAGGAGAACCAGACAACTGAAGTAGCCTGTGCTTTCTCTTTGAGAAGATAGTTCTGTGAATTCGTGTCAGATGCAGACTTCTGTCAGACAATAGATATATACACTGAAAATGTCAGGAGTTTTTGTGCATCATCGAGAACAAACCTCAGGCACCAGTTGTGGTTCTGCTAATCTTGGCATCTAGATTGAGAGCAGCCCAACTTTTTTCCAGATGTGGCATTGTTTTCTAAAACTGAGTTTTCCATATTGTGCTTGAAGCAAAGTGTAAGTTGAATAAAGCAATTACTTGAATTAATAAGGAACTTTAGTTAATGGTTTGGGTTTTTTTACAGTCAATAGCAGAAATTTGTGAAAGTTTGGCTCATATTCTTAGATATATATGCTTGCATGAAGAAAAAAATACTGAAGAAGTAACATGCACATGCAGTTTTGTCTAAATAGTGGTGTCCTGAACTCTGAAAAGCAAATGTTGCAACCTTTTCTTGTCTTAACAAACACAATTGAAATGTTCCATTGTAAAATAGCTGATTTGGTTTCAGCTCCTACAGATTCTGTTTAAATGCAAGGTGGTGTTTCCAGGCACCTTCTTAGCTACATAAATGTACATTTGTCACTGCCTTGGATACTATCAGTAACAGTGTGCCTTCTAGCATAGAACTCAGAGCTAGCAAATGCTCTCTATTTTTCTTGAAGTCAGTAGCTTCTGTCATTTGCATAAACATCAGACAAAGAGATAAGGGAAATATTATATGGCAGAACTAATGTCTACATCTTGCCTTCCTCACTGCACCGAGAAAGTGCTCTGTCAGTATTAAGCTGTAATAACGGACATAATTTATTTCTTGAGCTTGTATTAGGGTGTATACTTTGGATATGTTGTTTCAGGAGCTTGTAAAAATTTTTCAAGATCATAAATATTCCTAGGTCAACTCTGTGATATTTTTTAGGAAAAGAGGATGTTTGGAGGTTTTAATGAGATTTGGTTTGTGTATCTGCATTCCGCCAGTTATAGTGAACTGATCATAAAAGCCCTGTGACAACAGCAGAACAGCTCATCATAGCATTGAGGCTGGAGGAAGAGCCTGTTCTTTACTTGGCCATTCCAAATTAGGAATTTAGTAAGTAATTGACATCCTCTGACTGATTGATGTGTATTGCACAGCCTTGTGTAGAGTCCATGAGGGGGTAAACTGAATGAGCTGTGCAGTAGGATTCTCCTCTGGTCATCGGTGGTAGGACAAAAGGAGATTGAATTGAAGCTGAGTCAGGGGAAGTTCAGATTGGATGTTAGGAAAAGGCTTTTCACTGGGAAGGTGGTCGATCACTGGATTAGGCTGCCCAGGGAAGTGGTCATGGCACCAAGTCTGTCAACTCAAGAAAGATCTGTACAAGGTTTAGTTTTTAAGTACTATGGTTTATTTTTAAGTAGTGCTGTGAGAAGCAGGGCATTGGAATCAGTTATCCTTATCAGTCGCTTCCAACTTGAGATATTCTGTGATTCTCAGCACTGGTGAGGTTGCACATGGAGTCCTGTGTCCAGTTCTGGGATCATCAGCACAAAAGAGATGTGGAGTTACTGGAGCAAAAAGTCAGTAAGATAATTTAAGGCCTGGAATATCTCTCTTAAGGAAAGACTGCAAGATATTTTACAAGTATCTGAAGAGAGGTTGTAAATAAAATGGATGGAGGCTTTTTTTCAGTGTATCTAGTGACAGAACTAAAGTGTATAAACTGAAACATAGAAAGTTGTGTCTGCACATCTTCAGGCAGTTTTGAGAATGAGGATAACCATGTTCTGATATGTGTTGCCCAGAGGGCACGCCTTGGAGATTTTCAAAAGATGCCTGGGTGTGGTCCTGTGCAGCCTGGCCCTAGGGGACCCTGCCTGAGCTGGCAGTCTGGACAATGTGATGTCTGAAGGCCTCCTCCAATGGCAGCAGTTCTGTGATACTTTTATAACTAAAGAGTAACGATCCAGTAATCAAATTTGATGCTTCATCTCTTGAGGCACCTTTACCTTGCAACAGAGAAGATGTCTTAAAACTTATGACAGTGGTGCTGAAAAAAATCAAGGGTTCCTTTATATTAATGTCTACAAAATTTTGGTAATACAGGAGTAGATGTAAACTTCTGATTTATTCTAGGGAGTATATCTTCTTTTTTACTGTATGTTGTATGTGGGCCTTTCTGAATATTGTTTTGACTGTTACTTAGGTTTTTGCTGGACTGACATCCAGCAGGTGTTGCATCTCGTGATTCAGGGAATATGAGGTTTGTCTGCGAATTCTTCGCAGCTTCTGTTAGAAATGTTCACTGCATGTAGTTATTCAAAATATTAATTTTTATGATACATATTACTGTTCTGTACTGTGTGTATCTTGTCTTTATGGTTATTGCAGATTAAGTTACAAAACCTTGGTGAAAATTCTTGTAAATTTTAACAACCTTGACTTTTTTAACATAGAGAAAATATGTATAAATATTAAGTGATGGGAGGAAGAAAGAGTAGGGAAAGGTAGGTAAGCTTACCTAGAAAAAGAGGTAGTTGTATCTCTAGTTAATATCACTGTAGCTAATGTCAGAATCTTAATTGATATTTGTGGAGATGCTCATGATGCTACTTAGCATGCTGAGGTTTTGTTTTTTTTCCCCTGTCTCCTGCTTCATCGAACGTTTTCTCAAAAACAGGGGATTCTGGTGTCTGGGGCTTGAAAAAGAATTTTGCTTTGTTGGAACTCTTGGAACGGTTGCAGAATGGACCTGCTGGGCAGTGTGGGACAGCAGAAGAAGCCATTGATCTATCTGGAGAGGTATGGAGTTCATTTAAAAAAAAAAAAAAAAAAAAAGCAAAACGTTTTTCACATTTGCTTGAAGTTATCTCTAGGGAGGAAAAATAAAAAGGTGGTGTTTTTTCCAAATGAATTTTGTTCATAATGCTTCTGGTTTTGTTCAGTATCTACTATTAAGGCTCCAGTTAATTGTTTCATAAACAATGCTAATCTGTACTGTTGAAAGCAGAAAATGAAAAAGTATTGCAAAGTACACATATTCTTTTCCTCTTTTCTAGGCTTTCAAGATTTTTAGAAAAGGTTACTCATTTGGATATTTTAGTTACAGTGATTTAATAACTATTTTCTAGATCTTCTCAACTCTTCCTAAAGACTTCAACAACCTTTATTCATGAGTAGTTGCCTTTTATAGTCATTTAGTCACTACCTCACGTGATAGTATTTCATTATCAAAACTTGCTGCTTTAATCATTTTAGTATTAACAACTGGTATGTAAAAAGTATCATGCAGTGCCATGTTAGGAATAGATAACTGCCCAAATTGCCTATTTTTCAGTTGTTGGTTTGTCTGCCTGCAACTTTGTAATCCTTTGTTCTGTAAGGACTGTATTGGAGGAGAAGGCTGGAGCCTGAGTTTAGTTTCCAAATGTTTACAACTTTCACTGAAGTTTGGGTTTATAAAATCACTGAACACCCCTAGAAAAATTTGAGTTGACTTAAAGGAAACTAGCTATTACGTTTTTCAGATTTTTGGGGAACTTAAAATTAAGTTTTCAAAATAGTCCAAATATTATTAGTGTTTAACTTTCAAAGAAAGTCTCTTTTCAGGCTTACGCTGGTGTCAGGTTGTATGATTTTCCTCAGTTACTGAGATTAAATGTTAACAACCTCAGTTTTTGGTGTGGTTTGTTTGTTTTTTTGCTAGAGTATCATTCGTTGCGATGAAGATGAAGCCCATGTTGCATCTGTATATTGCACTGTCTGTGCCACCCACCTGTGCGCAGACTGTTCCCAGCTTACTCATTCGACAAAGACACTAGCGAAACACAGGCGTGTACCTCTTGCTGATAAGCCTCATGAGAAGACCATGTGCTCCCAACATCAAGTGCATGCTATTGAATTTGTTTGTTTAGAAGAGGGCTGTCAGGCGAGTCCTCTTATGTGTTGTGTCTGCAAAGAATATGGGAAGCATCAAGGTCATAAGGTACTGATAATAATCTGTTTCTAATCATGCCATGTGGGGTTTACATAATTATTTATACAGTTATAAGTACAAAATATTACCAAGACAGAAGGGCAGACTCTTGAGATGTCTGTATAGAAGTACCTTTTTACTCTTTCATTTTCCTTGTTTCAGGTAACTGCCATGGTAAAATTACAAGAAGAAAACCACACTCTTTCTAAGACCATAATAAGTTACTTATATATTAAGGTGGATGGTCCTTTTATCTAATGCTTTTTTGAACTTCACACAGCATTGATTCACCAATTCTGAAAGTTGTTTTCATCATGCAGACACTAGGTTCAGCCAATTTGATGCACTCTTTTTATTTTTTTTAAATTGATTATGATCAACAGGCAAATCTGTATATATGCTTGTGTAGTTGCTAGATGACAGTCTTAATCACTCTTTAATCTGTAACTCTTGATTCCATTTTAAATTGCAAGTTAGTTTTTAAATTCTTTAAAATAGGAAAATATGTTTGAGAGATATTTATAATTGATACTGTATATGTTGCTTTTAATTAATAGCATTCTGTCTTGGAACCAGAAGCAAACCAGATTCGTGCATCCATTTTGGACATGGCTCATTGTATAAGAACTTTCACAGAAGAAATCTCAGATTATTCCAGAAAATTAGTTGGAATTGTCCAGCATATAGAAGGAGGAGAACAAATAGTTGAAGATGGAGTTGGAATGGCCCATACTGAACATGTATGCTTATGCCTTTTTTCCCTTTTTATAATAGACAAGATAAAGAATTTCTTTGAAAATTATACATAAGCTTTATAAGACAGCATCTTAAGTTCTTATTAGAGATAAGTTAGTACTGAGGCTTAAGCAAGCAGATAGAGAAGAACCTGCAGTTTATTACAGTGTTTTTAGGCTACATGAAAGAAGGGAGGCTGTAAGGAAAGCTGCATTAACAGCTAGTACAGTACTGAAGTACTGTTACAGATTGCATCTCTGTGATACAAGTGAGTCTTCTTTCCCTTGCCATTTTCAGTAAGGTGTTTACACATACAAATAAGCTACTTCCTGGAGTAACTTCCTGGAGGATCTTGGTCTTAGATCCTCTTAGATCTTAAACTTTCTGTATAACTAGAACTTGAACTATAATGTAGCCAAGCAGATGCATAGGTAAGTTAGAAATTGGAATAAAATATAAAATGTATTGTAAAATCAACTGATGCCCTTAATCTTCTGGATCTCCTGACTACAACATTGTAGGTACCAGGGACTGCAGAGAACGCTCGCTCATGTGTCAGAGCCTATTTTTCTGATCTTCATGAAACCCTTTGTCGTCAGGAGGAAATGGCTCTTAGTGTCGTTGATGCCCATGTGAGAGAGAAGTTGATTTGGCTTAGGCAACAACAAGAAGACATGACCATCCTCTTGTCACAGGTTTCAACAGCTTGCCTTCATTGTGAAAAGACTTTACAGCAGGTGGGTTCACAAATGAGTTGTAACAGATGGCAAGGTATGTGGAACTACAAATTAAGTTTAAGCTATAAACAAAAAGCTTAGATGATGGTACTCTAGATTTTATTTCCATGGCAGTATTGAAACAATTGTGATAATGTGAGATTGAAGGATTCATTACAAGGAGTCATTCTGACTTCTGTACTTTGACAAGAATAATCAGTACAAAAGCATCAAGTCCTCCAGTTGCTGAAAATCCTGTGGCATAGTTCTCTTGTCTGGAGTAATTTCTGGGTATCATAAGTTTGGTGAGAAAGCAAGATGAAACTGGAGCAAAAAATCGACAAGATTTATGGGAAGAATTTTACAGTTGCAATTGCCAGTAAAGGCNCTATGTGAGAGTATCTGGTTGGTCGATTGTTCACCTAATTTAGTGATAGCAAAAAGGAATTAGCAAACAGTAAACTGAGCCTAAGGAATTACTTCATTAATGTATTATTTTTACTTCCTTTTTAAATTTTGCTTATAGCTAGTTCCTGGGTGGTTTGGTTTTTGGGGTTTTTTGCAAGATATACTTTTAACAGTGCAAGTGTTCCCATCATTAATGTGTAAATACTCATCTTACTGCGTTAAGTGAGTTGCTGTATGCTACAAAGCAGATTCTCTTTCAGCTGCTGGAATTATATATGAATGATATTTATATATTGCAATACCGTCTCGTAATTTATATTCTTATTTCTACAAGGCTAAAAAAAAGTTTGGGTTTTTTTAAACCGCAGAACTGTTCAGTATCTATTAGTATTAAGGAAGAATGACAAGGCATTAACATTTGTATTGCAGTTTTCAACAAAACTCTTTTATAAGTGTGAGTTTCTTTTACTAGACCGTTTCTGTTGGTTTAACTATAATGCTTGGTTTCCAGCATTATAGTTATATTGATATATATATCCAGTTATATTGTGCTTGGTTATTTTAAGTACATTACTAAATGCTTTTGTTTTCTTTGTCTGTTCAGGATGACTGCAGAGTAGTGCTGGCCAAACAGGAAATTACAAGATTGCTGGAGACATTACAGAAACAGCAGCAGCAATTTACAGAACTTGCAGATCATGTACAGCTGGATGCTAGCATACCTGTCACTTTTACGAAGGTATTCTCCATGTCATGAAAGTACAGCCAACTAATTTATTAAGTGTGAAATGTAACTTAAATCTGTAATAGTATATATTCATTATGATTCTGTATCTGTTGCAGCAAATTTAGGTAGTTCTGTATCTGTTAGAGCCACAGTGTTACTGTAAGATGATTGCTATCTGGTATTCCAGTGGAAAAAACCCACTGTGCTGGTAACAGTTAAGCGTGAGAAATTGTTTGACATAGACTAACTACATCAGTAGCTTTGTTTGAACATTATCTTCTTTCTTTTAAATGTGTAAGATAATATTTGTGAATTCCAGAAACATCCCAGAACTGTTGTACATTCAACTCAAACCAGGAATCTACCCTTTTTTTTTTTTTTCCATGAGAACAGCATACTGCCTGGAGAGTGTTTATTACTGTATTTCCTGGAAATTCCACTGTATTTCCTGGAAATTCCACACCTGTTTTTAACTGCAGTTTTGCTATAGCTCAGTTTATAATATTAAAAATAATGTGGGTTTTTTCAACTCATTAAATGGTAATTTTTATTATAGAAGCTTTGTATTCTTAATAGTTTATTTTCTAAGTAGTTTTTTTAATTGCTTTAATATCATTTCAATACCACCTATGCTCTGAAAGAGATGGAATCATCAAGATAATGGTGATACTTTTCATGTAGGAGATTACTTAAGTTTGAAAGTCTAAGGAGCAAGAAGTACTTTAATTTATGGGGTTGTTGGTTTTTTTTGGTTCTCAATGGGTGAAAGAAAAATAGGATCTGTTGTTGCTGAGATAAAATCCGGGATTTTTACGGTTGCTGTTGCAACTTTTACTGCAAGGAAATTGATGCTTCCATGGGTATTCTGTCCTTGTCAATATCAGAAACTCAATTTCTTCCAAAAAATCTGTTTTGTAGCTTCAGTATATTTTAGTTTCCATGTAATAACTGCTCAGTCAGATGAATAAAAGCAGCAGTTTCACTTCTGCCTCTCCCTTCCCTATTCATCAGAGACCAGAGTTAGTAGGGTCAGGGAGACCTTTCCTGCATCCCCCATTGTTCCATGAATGAGGCAGTATTCACATTTCACAGATAGTGAATTGCATTCTGTGTATTCAGAGTTGATTGATGCTTCCATCTTACAGGGCTGAGTCAGGCATTTTGGATGTCTGGTTTTGCCTTTAGGAGCTGTTCATCTGATGCAGAAAATTTTGACTGTGAATTTCTGACCATTTGGAAACATAATGGTTGCAGGCAATTAAACCATAATAGATCTGAAAGAAATCTTGCCTTGGAGGACCCAGGAGTTTTCTTCAGAAAGAAAAGGAGCTTCTATTGGTTTTTTTCTTGTGACAAATTTAGATTTTCATGGAATCTTCTGAAGCTTAGATTCTGAGTGTCAGAGGTGCAAAAGCAAATTAATTTTTCACAAAACCAGCAGCAGCCATGAAAACATAAGGTGAAAATAATTACTTCAGTCTCTACTTTTTGTTTTCTCGCTTCTGACAAAATTTAAAGCTCTCTTTCTATACAGTGTTGTTTTTTTCTTTTAGAGTACTGCCATGCTGATGGCCACTGTTGTGACTTGTTCTGAGGCTTATACCTGAAAGATCTGTGCCTGACAATAGATTTCAGACATAAAAAATCATAAGATCAAAAGCTGTAAACTGTTAAGTCACTGAAGTGATCTTTCTCAGGAACTTTGATGCCCTGAAGTCAGCATCCATTACAGAATTAAACATTTCAAACAGTACCAGATGAAAGGAACATTATATATCTAGGGAAGGCTGTCAAGGTTTAAGGAGGGGAGGGAGAAGTTCTTCTCACTACTGAAAGTGAGTAGGTTTTATCTGCATCTTTTTGTTTCACTGATAACATAGAAAACATGGATGGTGCTGTTAGCTCTGAATTGTGGATTTTGAAAATTCCAGGACAAGATGCTGAAAACCTTTCAAGAAATACGTTGGTATATAATAATTTTTCCCAGATACTGCTAATGTATTGTTTCCAATGTATTTATGCAGACTGACCAAACAAGATTGGAATGTCTTGATGTACTTAGCTTGTTGAGAANCTTAGCTTGTTGAGAAGGAAATGGCTCATTATCCAGGAGTGTGATCCTTATTTTGAGAGAGATGTCTGGTTTGTCTTGTTCAATTGAGAGCAGTGGCTGTGGAGTGTTATATACAGGAACAGCAATCGGTTATCCTAAATACTTATATGTGCATACTGGGGAGAGGGAAGAGGATTAAAATGAGATCATAAACCTGAGTTCATAAACAACACTTCTCTGTCAGTGTTGAAGCAAGTATGGAAAATTGCTAACCCTTACCAACACCAAGAGTACCCTAGAAGACATGAATCTATCATAAAGGAAGCATTTATCACTATCTTAAATTANAAAAACAAGACATGACAGGTGTGTGGGTTTTTTTCAGCATTTTCTCTATTGAGATTTTAGAAAATGCCAAGTTTTAGTTGAAAGGAAATTGGAGGTTACCTCTTCTTAAGTATGATATCAAGATACACACTTGTGAAAAGGCTTAACTGCCCAGGGTGTTTTTAGGTAACATTTTTTAATTAAAGGTGATGGTATAGTTGATGCAGTGTTTTTGGGGTTAGGGGTTGGGGTTTTTTTTGTTTGGATTTTTTTATCTGTCAGTTTCTAACTGTGATTATGAGTAGTCAGTTATTTTCTGACTCTTATTACAGGTGCTATGCATTGTTTTTTTGAGCAGGAGCTTTTCTTGCAACTTCTTCCTGAAGTGACAGAATTACTTACACAAAAAGTAGAAATTTGGTGTTCATCACAGATTGCATTTTGATTCCTCCTGGAGGAGTACATACAAACTGAGAACAGCCTGTTTGAAATCTAAACTTTGCAGAAAGCAAACTACAATGAGATGGCTAAGTTTGGTGTAATGATTTATCTCCTCCACTTCCCTGATGCTTTAAGTTGCACCGCTCAGCACTGCCTCTGCCTTTGTACAGGTGACTCAGCCCTGAGAGAATGTCCTGGCCAGCTCACTGGCAGCAAGCTCTGTCCTGAGCCAGTGTGTTGCATCCAGGAGAAATGTATTATCCTGGTTTTCAGCTGAGATAGAGTTAATTTTCACAAGAAGCTGGGAGGGGACACAGTCAGGACAGGTGACCCAAACTAGCCAAAGGGGTATTCCATACCAGTATAGCAAGCTTAGGGTATAAGGAGGGGAGCTGGCAGTTGAGCAGTTGCTGCTTGGGGGCAGGCTGGGCATTGAGTTTCAGGGTGAAGAGCAAATTACATTGTGCATCTCCTGCTACCTCTATTCTGTTGTAAGTACTGTTGTTATTTTCCTTTGCTGTCCCAGTAAACTGTACTTGTCCCACTCCACACGTTTTACCTTATTTTTCTTGACCCCTTCCCGGTAGTGTTCAAGACCAGGTTGGATGGGACTTTGAGCAACCTGGGCTAGTGGAGGGTTTCCCTGCCCCTGGCAGAGGGGTGGGACTGCATGGTCTTTAAGTCCAACCCAACCCAACCCACTCCGTCAAACCCAACCCATTCTATGGTTCTTCTGTTCTCCTCCACATCCAAGCAGGGAGTGGGATAGAGAGTGAGCCAACAGCCACATGGTGCTCAGCTGCAGGCTGGGGCTGAAACATGACACATAAACTTAGCAGTTCTGTCCATAGCTGCCTCTTTTCTTTCCTTCTCCCTTTCAAGCACAGAGAAGGACTGAGGCTTGAGTGTGAAAAGGATGCAGGAGCCATAGCATTTTCTAGATTCTTCAGTGCCTTTTGCATACTACTTTGAGTCCTTTGACTTTGCCTGCACCTTCCCTGCTGACATGCCTGTGAAGAATCTGCCCACGGGTTTTACTTCCACAGAAGGAGATAACCCTTTCTGATAACATGCTGTTACTGCACTGTTGTCACTGAATTTGGCAACAGCTCTGAATCATAAAATGTAGAACTTGGAGGATATTTATGGAAAAGCAAGTCAGTTGCAATGGTTTTATGCTCAGTGTTTCAGTTTTGGAGCATCTGCCTTGTGCAGTTTCAAAGCTGTAGTGTGGAAACTGCTCATCTTCTGCAAGTTTATTTCAGGGATTCAAATACAGTCATTATTTTGCAATAAACAGCCTGTGGAGTTGTACACCCAGGATCTTCTCACCTCTAAATGTCTGTGGTTTCAAGAAGCAAACATATCAGTAATATGTCAGGTTTTCTTAGTTGCAGAAACCACACTATTGGATCAGTAAGTCTGTGAGCTGCAAGCTGTTAGAGACAGAGAGCGTGTTTAGGCATGCTACTACTGTGGGATTTCCCTGTTACTTACTTCCACTTGTATCCATCTTTGCCTTATTTCAGACAACATGCTAGATTAGATGTACTTTGATCTGACTCTTACACTACATTCATGATGCTGCAGAATTTACATTGGTGTTTGGGGTTTGCAAGGAAACAAATGCATTGCCACATAGTTCAGATTATTGAAACTCTAGTATTTCGTCAAGGTAGCATTTCTAAATATTTTGAAATATTCTTCAAGGATATGCTATGCTGCTTTATATTGGTAATACCACTTGATTGCAACGTTGCCGTCAGCTTGTTCAGTACTCATGGTAGTGTAGTCTAATCTACAAATAAGTTGGTTCTTTGTCCTTGCTTTCAAGCAAGACTTATGTTTGTTTGTTTGTTTTTTTTTTTACTTGGTTTTTCTTTACAAATTCTGATTACTGCTTAACGTTAGTAATGTTGCTCTTGTAACATGGTAAAGGATTGGAAGGGGCTTGAGTTGAAGAGGTGGACCAGTGAGACACCAGCATGGAAATACTTCTTTAAGTGAGGCCATTCATATAACATGAGAAAACATAGTAGAAAATCTTCAAAACCAAGAGTTCTCTTGACAGACACTTCTGAGTGATCGCTATGAACAATTCAAATGTTTTGAGCCAGGAATGATGAAAGAATTTGGAATAGTATCAAATAAGACATACTAGCATGAGATTTGAGTCCCATATATTAAATCATTTTACAATTAGTGACAAGATAAGTGTCTAGTGATAAGACAAGGGTTTTCTAATTGGAATTTCCTAAGCTTGTTCTTGTTTTGTGGATATTCATTCCAGGACAACAGGGTACATATTGGACCAAAAATGGAAATTAGAGTTGTCACTCTTGGATTAGATGGAGCTGGGAAAACTACTATTTTGTTTAAGTTAAAGCAAGATGAATTCATGCAGCCAATTCCAACAATAGGTTAGTAGCAACAATATTTTTTCTGAATCTTTGACTGATTTGTAGCATTTGATTATTTTATATTCATAAAGAACAAGATTATAAAACTCTAGGATTTTTATTCTAGGTTTTAATGTTGAAACAGTAGAATACAAGAATCTGAAGTTTACTATTTGGGATGTAGGAGGAAAGCACAAATTGAGGCCCTTATGGAAACATTATTATCTCAATACACAAGGTAAGACTAAAATAATTTCTTAAACTGTATTTTGTCTTCTAGCCTGTGTTTCAGAGCCAAAAAGATTATTAATAGACATAATTTATAACTGTGTAAAATTGTTCTTCTGATGCGAAGTACAGCTGCTAAGTTCACAAGCTAAGAAATTTTAATCCAGTTGGTCACAGCGTCTGCTGCAGGATAAAGGTGCATTCTCCATAAATCCATCAGACAGTTCATGGAGCCAGACAAAATTAGAATCTCTATTAAATTGGTTCTAGCTGACAACAGACAAGGTGGAGCATTCCAAACTTTGCATAGTGAGAAGTAGTGCTTGCCAGGTATTAAAATATTAAATAGCACATGAAATTAAAATAATCAGCTTTTAGGAGCCTTTAGTTGGCAGTTTTAAAAATTCTACCAAGGTCTGTATCTTCTGACTTGGTGTAATATCTGATTATAGACTAGATTATGGATCCTGGAAATGTTAGCTAAATGGTACCAACTTAGAAATCCGCGCTGTCCTGCAAGTGCTTTGTAGTAGGGTTCCAGTTTAGAAAGGTTTTTCTTTTCAGTAATTCATTCAGAATTATCTGAAATGCTTAGGAATGACAAACAACAGTTTATGTGTCCCACTTTGTACATTATTTCAGCCTTCATTGCAAACTCTGACTTTTAAAATTTTAAATTGTTCATCTCAAACTTTAAAAATTGTATTGCGGGATTTGTTTTGTCCTCTTAAAGCTTACTGCGTAAACATCGGTAGCATGGAATCATGACTGCCTTGAAAAATTGTGTGTTGCAGGGAAAGTTCAAGCAGTTAACCTGGTGTGTGTCTGCAGTAAGCTTTGTTTATGGTTGGGGGTTTTCATTGCAAAATCCACGAGTTCAAATTCTAGTCTGTAGCTCTGCCTCCTTGACTTTCTGGTCTCTCTGGCATCTTGGTTACTCTGTAGTGGACAGTAAAATCCACTACTGCTATGTTGGGTCCATGGTGATCTTCTCTGGATTTTGTAGTCTGTGTCTGAAGGAAGCTGTGCCAATCTGGCTGAACCTGGAGATTTTACAGCAAGTTAATAGAAACTGGAAGTCATGTAGGAGTTGAGTATAAATGGATCAGGAAATAGTTTAAACTGAGCTGCTCAATCCACACATAGTAAATCTGGCTTTAGATCTAAGTTGTTAAAATTTTGCAACCTTTATGTTAGACTAGACAAAAAACCTTAGCCTTTTTTTTTTCCCTGCATTAGGATGAATTAAAGATTTTTGTCAAAAGTACAGAGGTATGTGAGGCATTTCCCAGTCATCCATGATGTGAAAATAAAGTCACACACTGCTGAGGTGCTTAACATAGAGGACTGCAAGAAAAAAAGAAAGTGTAAATTGAAAGTGAACTTTACTAAGTTTATATTTGAATGTATGTAAAACATTTCTCTCTTTCTTTCATAGCGGTGGTGTTTGTTGTTGATAGCAGTCACAGAGACAGGGTCAGTGAAGCACACAGTGAACTTGCAAAATTACTGACAGAGAAGGAATTGCGGGATGCCTTGCTCTTGATCTTTGCTAATAAACAGGTACTTGTGATTTGGTTTTTTTTTAATTCTGTTACTCTCTTCTTCAGTTTGTCTATCAAATTCCAGTGGTAATGTGGAAAGGATAAAATGCAGATGTTTTTGTTCTGTTTAATGCCGATAAAATAAGTGATGATGGAATACTTAACTGTACTCAAGAACCAGGTTTTGGTTTATGGTAACAGTGAGTAAATGCCTAAGTCTTCTATTTCACTTTTGTGTGTAGAAACCTTTTATATGGTCTGTGGCTTCAGTGTAAGCCATCAGTTGGAAATAAAATGCTTCAAACATAATACGGAAGAATAATTGATTCTCTGGTTGTGTTGCAGGATGTAGCAGGTGCGCTTTCAGTGGAAGAAATCACGGAACTGCTGAGTCTCCACAAACTCTGCTGTGGCCGTAGCTGGTATATACAGGGTTGCGATGCCCGAAGTGGTACAGGACTTTATGAAGGATTGGACTGGCTTTCGAGGCAGTTAGTGGCTGCTGGTGTCCTGGATGTGGCTTAATTTTACAGCAGCTGCAATTTAAGGTTGTAGTTTACTGTTTTGTTTTGTTTGCACAATGTAGGATGTCATAACCAGGTCTGCTGTCTGAAGAGGGGGCTTTATTTAACTTGGTGGTTACAGAAAAATGTAAGCCTTTATCTTAGATTAGATAATTGGTTTTAATAAGCTTGTGCAGTTAAGAGTGTTTTTGCATTTTGATACATTTACAAGTAATGGAATGGGCTAGTTAAAAGGGTGCCTTTAAATTCTTTTTCTTTGTGAAATTAGGCTGTTAAAACTAAAAATTCCTCTCTGATAAAGTATACATTGGAATTAATCTAATAATTATGAGAAGGTTACAGTAGTTACCTGGTATCACAAAAATTTTGAGTGGTTTAGAAATACTTTCCCAGGAAACTATTCCAGAAAATATATCTGAAGTTATTATAATAGTTTTATTATAATACATAGTTATTATAATACATTAATCTAAAGTTGTATTATATATACACCACAAAAAGAAAGTATTTCCCTGTTATTTATTAGGTTCCAGTTTGTTACAAGAAGGCAGCATACCTGTGCAAAGAAAACTGAGAATAGGGAGAGTTTTGCAGGGCTGGGGGCAGGGGGCTGTGGCGTTAAGTTAGCCATTTCCTATTTGTGAGGAGAGAGGTTAGTTGGGTTTTATTTACGGACAGACTAGTGATACTGAGGTGGAAGTGTTCTGGGAACACTTGAGGACATAATCTGCCTTTAGAGATTAATTTTACTCTTCAAGAAGGCACACGAAGTTTTAAAAAAATTAAAAAAAAAAAAAGAAAAAAACCCCCAACAAACTAAAAACTTACTTTGAGAAGTGGTGTGGTGTACTGTCAGTCAAGCTATGTCTTCTTCTACAGAAGTCATGCTTCCAGATTAAGGTAGTGGCCTTAAAATGGTAAATAACACAATGTAAAAGTAGTGTACACTAATTATAACTCTTACTTAGAAAAACAGATGGTAAAATGTGATATAAACCTTCCATAATTAGATTTTCAGTTCTTTCTGTATCTTTGACATGGAACTGTCACCAATGCCTCTATTTTCAAAGATTAGTCATTCACAAACACATGAAATATGGGTGTAGCGCTGTTTAAATTTAGAGAAGGTTGAAATGACTTAATGAAGTCTCTTTCTGCTGCCATTGCAACTTGGCTAACAACTTTATCTGTCTGGTATGCGCACCAGAATCTCCTGCCCTCTTAATGCACAGCTGCTGCCAATTGAAGAACCCATGCCGTGGACCTCATCTGCCAAGAGTGTGGCCAAAACTGCGTATCGTCACTTTTCTTACTGGAGCAGAGGTGACTAGGGAGGAGCAGACACTGGAAGTGAGCAGTGTTGCTTCATGATGGGTACATATTCTTGCCACACTGAAAAGCGTGTTTACCTGTGAGAGCTCTGCACCTCACCTGGCAAAGACGTAACCCATTATCTGTGGATGTGGCTTGTATTGTAATATTAATTTTATGGTGTTTGCCCACTACATACCTTAGGTAAGACCAAGAATGTATAAACAAATAATGTAGTACATTTGCACTTTTCTTCAAGAGGAAGGAGTTAAGGTAACTACTTCCTCATAATGACACTTATTTGTAGTTGTCTCATTACTTAAATTTCATGTATATGGTATTAAATACAGCTTCAGATTCAGCAAGACTTGAATAGTAGCTGAAAGAACACTAAGCTTTAAAGTAGTTAAATGTTTGTGAAATGGGCTTTAGTGCCTACATATGTGCAAGGAACTGAGATGGGGCATTACTCAGAACATCCCGAGTAATTTGGAAATACTTTACAATGGAGTGAAAGGTGTTTCTTTGCACCTACTGAACTGAGAGAAGTATCTCCCTCCCCAGCCTGTGATGTCTTGCAAAATAACCTGCTCTGACTTGAGCATCTGCTTAGCCAGTACAGTAGAACAGTCCCAGACCAAGTTAGGGCTGACTGTCCCTTCATAGCTCTTTGTAAAACATGAGAAAGTTTCTGCTAGACATGATAGATACCTTTTCCTGGGGTATTTTTAACAGAGAAGTCATACATTCTTTAGAAAAATCCCAATACTGTCATTTTCATTTAGCTGGCTTACACTTCAGTTACACATTCCTCTTGGTATAGTTCTACTTCAGAATATTCAAGGTGACCAGTTTGGATTTTTTGCAATGTAACATTTGAGGGCAGAGGGAGAACTCTCACACATATTTTTGAGTACGAAGGATTGCTTGTCACACATGGAATGCCACCATAAAAGTGTTTTTAAATGGAATTTATTTAAGATGACTTGAAGTAACTGTGAAAGTGTTGCATTTGTCTGTGAACTCTTCAGTGTAAACAGGTACACTAAGAGGCTTGTGTTATAAATTACTACTACATATAAACTGCTTAAGCTTAAATTTATAACTGATTTCAACAGTTTTATTCAACTTTAGTTTTTAGTGTACTGACTTATGCAATAATGCAATTGGCATTTTTCCTTAATTAACTATGAGGAGTATTGGAAAAGATGGGATAATTTTTCATAAAATTTTGACTTGTGGAATTGAGTAAATACAACATCCAGTAACTGTGTTGTGGCTTTCTTTAAAGACTCAGATGAAAAAATAGTGTGTTGAGGCTAACTGTACGCTAACTTGAAATTTTTTGTGGACTGTGTGGTACATGAGATTTTCACTGAGATAACTTATCCTGAGCTGTTGGAGTAGGTGTGGATGTTATGTAAAGATTTCTTGGAAGAAAGAGTTCTTTTAGTGAAAACAATTTATGAGGTGCTGCAGCTTGAGTTGCCCAGAAAATGAATTCTTTTTTTAGTAAAGAAATCTAAAACATTGACAATTACTTATGGCAAACCTGCCCCCCCCCTTTTTTTTTTGTCAAGGTCATCACAAAATAGAGGTGTGCTACTTCTAACTTATTGTAGAATTTCTTGCTTATTGCTGAAGATACCCTTTACTCACTGAAGGTGAGCATCCTTGTGGTAGCAGGTAGGAAATTTAGGCTTGAGGACTGAATTTTATTAGCATGCATCACATCTCACTTCATGAATGAAGCTGTCAGCAGTGTAAACTCTTGGGTCTTGTATTACTGCAGTGGTGTTAAGTGAGCATAAAGAACTGGGGGTAATGTTACTGTATTTAGAGCAGACTTAACTATTTCGCATAGTAACAGTATTGTATGTAGCTTAGGAAGTTACATCTGAACTAACCTTAAACTAAGGGTGCCAATAGTACTATAATATTTATAGGATTATGGGTAAAAATGAAGCCAGAAATTGACTCCCTAAGCTGAAATACTAAGAAAACAAACACTGAAATAAAAAATTATAGGCTGCCAAAGAAGTTATATGGGTCAGAATCATAGAATTGTAGGTATCGGAAGGGACCTCCAGATATCATATAGTCCAAGCCTCCTAACAAAGCAGGTTCCCTAGAGCAATTGCAAAGGAATGCATCCAGATTGGAGCTATTCAGAACCAGAGAAGGAGACTCCACAACCTCTCTGGGTATTATTAACTGGCATCTGAAGAGTTGATCATTCTTGGAGACAGAAGACACATAGACAACCTTTTTAGGGGACTGAGGTAGGTTATACCTTCTTATAGCAAGAAGTTACCATAATTTTTGATGCACATACACATGAAGAGTTTAGTCAGGGTTTCTGACCTTTTCCTCTGTCAAAGATTTCAGTAGTGTAAAAAGGGCTAGTTTGTTTAGAAGGATGAAACTAAACATGAAAAAGTTATGAACTATATACCTTGGTCCTCTTTTATAAACGCTATCATAAGACATGGTATGGATTTTTATCTTCAGTTTTACATAAAAGAAATGCAAGAAAAACACCAGACTTTAAGAAGCATGCAGACTTTTTTTTTTTAAAATACAAAATAATCAGAAATAGAGAATCAGGGCACTTTAGGTACATAAAAAACAGCAGACTCTGAATCCTGTGTCCTGGTACTTCTTATGTCTAGAAATTATAAAAAAATTCCTCTTCTTTCAAGGTCTCTTTTTGGGTCTCTCTATGATGAGGGGTTTTTTTTCTGCTTAAGATGGACCCTTCAACTCCTAGTTTACTTCACAGTGATGTTAATGATACTGATGTCCTCGTAGGGTTTGTCCGTTTTGGGATTGACTTTTACATTTGAGATTCTCTGAACAACTTCCATTCCTTTCGTCACCCGTCCAAACACGCTGTGCTTGTTGTCTAGCCATGGCTGTTTGAGGGCACAGGAGGAGAAAGAAGCAGCATATTAAAATAGAAGGCAGTGTGTAGGTTAAGTACCAAACCAGAAAGAGACTGACAAGTGAACACAGATCCAGTTTACATGTTCAGACAATGAAACTTAACACCATGCGAGGATTAGCAGGTAAATTTCTAATATTATAGTGGGACTAATACATATTCATATGCATTTAGATGAACCTTTTCAGCTTTTTTTCAGTCTCTTTCCTATTTCCACAGCTGAATTCTAAGTTCCAGTGCGCAATACTACTTCATTTGAAGTCACATTCATACAGTATCACAATTAGTAATCTGAATACAAGCACTGATACAGTTACTAAGCCTCAAAATTGTGTCAGAAGAGTGCTTTTAAAAAACAATTTTTAAATAAGTGCTGTAGGAATGCAGTTTCTCTAATTACTATCTTTTAAGGATTTGTTTTCTAGATGTTAGATCTACATTCCAAGGGGTTTTTTTCTTTGAATTTGTACTTAGATCAAATGAAATCTTCAGACGAGTACTGGCTGCTTTGTATAGTTGTAACTAAGCAAGATTAAAGAGTCATCCTAGCACCATATCAAAAACCTAACAATTCAAGCAACACCTAGACTTCCATCAAGTTTCAACCAGCATATTAGTATAAAATACTATAGTAATGCAGCATTGCAACTATGTCTGACTTAGAATTTGACACTGCTCTTATCCTAATTAAAGACAAAAAGCCTCTTGATCATAAATGACAAAAATGCTTCCCTGTTTCTTTGAAGCCTACACAATATACAACATCATGCGTTTATTTGCAAAACCACAAAAGATTATTTAGCCAGCACTCTAGTGTTCCTTTTTCCTTCAGGGGAAAAAAATATTTTTTACTATCTTGGGTTTTAAATTGAGCTTTTTAGTATTACTTACAGTTGGCACTACTGTTATAAAAAACTGGGATCCATTAGTATTCGGTCCTGCATTAGCCATGCTGAGTGTGTATGGTCTGTCATGTCGTAAAGTGGAGTGAAACTCATCTTCAAATTCTCCTCCCCAAATACTTTCACCTCCCATTCCTGTGCCAGTTGGGTCACCAGTCTGAATCATGAAACCCTACACAGAAATTGAATGTTACTACATCATTGCATTGAATACATCAGCAACAGTGGTTTATGCCAGGTGACTTTTTTTCTTACTAACTTCAAACCTTTCAACATAACACAATAAAAGGGACAAACCATTCAGGGCTGCTTTGAGTGACAATCAAGTAAATGTAACAAGCTTACACACTGTTCCTTCTGTAATTCAATCAGGATTGCCAAATTGATCTTTCTTTTGGTTTTCATATTTCTTTGATCATGTCAGTTACAGAACAACTACTAAATAACCTCAGTAAGTGATGTTTAGAAACTCAAGAGTTATCTATTATAACATTATAGAGAACACTGAAGGATTCCAGAAACTCTCTGTACAAAAGTGGTTAACACGGTTAACAAAAAAGTTAACAGAGAGATCATGACTACAAAGGTACCGATCTAAAGAAACAAAAAAAAAAAAAAAAAAAAGCTTCTGACAAGTTACCTTGATGATGCGGTGAAATATGTGTCCATTGTAATAACCATTTCTGCTGTGCACACAGAAATTCTCCACTGTTTTGGGACACCTAAAATCATGCGAAGAAAATACAGGCAACAATAAATATTTTGTTGTTAGCAAGGTCATAAAGATTTCTGATGAAATGCATCCTGTTGTACTGCACAGTGTTTCAGCACACTGCGGCAAGGCCTTTCATCAACTAAGGGAAAAATAAACAAGCACCACTTCCTCTACTTCCCCAATACCAGAGCTGGAAGCAAAAAGACTCAGGAGGAGTAGGAAGCTGCATGATTACACAGGAAGGCAGCAGCGGTGTTGACCACATAGCAAGGCATTCCTTATTGAACAGTGCTTTCACACTGGCAGATGAAGTGGCTACACCCCTCCTGATCATATTTGAGAAGCTGTCACAGTCCAGTAGAATTCCTACCGACTGAAGACAGGAAACATAACCCCCAGTTTTAAAAAGGGAAAAGGCATGGGGAACTACAGCCCAGTCAGTCTCACCTATGCCCAGCAATACCATGGAGCAGATTAAGCTGGAAGCTGTACTCTGGAACACAGGAAGGAAGGAGCTGACTGGGGAGAGCCAACATGGCTTCTCTGATGGCAAATCATGCCTGACAGAGGCCTTGTGGCCTACAACAGGGTTGGAGTGTTGGAATGATAAGGAAAGCGTGACAGACATCTACCTGGACTTGTGCAAGCTATGAGATGCAGCTGACACACTGGAGGGGAAGGGATGCCATCTAGAGGGACCTTGACAGGCTTCAAGGCCAGGCTGGATGGGGCTTTGGACAACCTGGTGTAGTGGTCCAAAGGTGACCCTGCCTATGGCTAGAGGTTGGAACTAGATGATCTTTGAAGTCCCTTCCAGCCCAAAGCAGGCTATAATCACAAAGACACTTACACAATAACTACAGCAGTTTTCATGCATAAGAATTCTTTTACAATTATATGCCTTGTTTTGGTTATACACAGCACTATCATTATATACTGGTATAAATCTTACGTTGCTCTTGAAGGAGCAAACTACTGTTCCTCTGGCTTACACAGACCTGCTCTCAAATCTACTGCTGTTGCCATCAATAATTTTCAGGATGGGATCAAATAGCACTTCTTTACAATAATATGTGGCTCACATAGAAGTCTCATGACCTACCTACATTTACAGTGTACAGAAAGAACAAAAGAAAGAAATAAACCCCTTAAACCAGTAATTAAATAAAAGAAAAAATCATAAAAAGCCTGTACGTTCAACTGTTATTTAGACCTATTAACTCTACTTTGTTTGTAATTTCCATAAGTCACATTCCTAGCTCAGTATATTATGAAACTGTAAGGAAACGATGACAGTAAAAAAAAGGGGGAAATGGAATTATTCTTATTTTGAAATGTAAGTCTTGGATACTGCCATCAACAAGGAAGGAAGGAAGGGAGGAAGGGAGGAAGGGAGGAAGGGAGGAAGGAAGGAAGGAAGGAAGGAAGGAAGGAAGGAAGGAAGGAAGGAAGGAAGGAAGGAAAAATTACCAAATACGTACTCAACAGGGAAAAGCTTGATGTGAATATCTCCCATGCTCGTGTGTATGATGGCACTGTCTGAAACTCTTTTGGGACCTTCTGCCTGAGTGGCTGCCATGACCTCTTCTTTAGAAGGTTTCTCATTAAATACATCTCTGTCAGAATCTGCGCTCTTTGTATCTTCTGGTTCACGCTTGGTAAACTGAACAACAAAAAGAACAGGAGGTTTTTTTATTATCCTTTTCTTACACGCTGCTCTGTACCCAAAACATCACTGTGATCATTCAACATGCTAAACACCCAACTAGTTTTGAAATGTGAGAATTCATAGGCTGTCTACCCCTGCACTCCAGTGTTGTGAGTCACCAGTATTTCTTGAGTCAGAAATTCCGGTACCCTAAGTAACTTGTCACGATCTTTAAACTTCCTCCCCCTTTTCAACAGAAAACCCACAATAGTTCAGCACCTCTTCTTAACAAAGACAAAAAAAAAAGTGTGGAGAATATCAAGCTGTTCTGTTATACTCAGACAGAACTGTCAGTTTTCCTTATAAAACTTTTACTACAAAGTCAAACTAATTGCATTAATACTAAACTACAGAAAACATACATATTTAACTCAAAACGGAAGAATTCTCAGAGATGTAATTTGTATAGCACTCATAGAAAAACAAAAACTATATAAATACACAAGCATCTGCTTCAGTAAGTAGTACACTTACATACCAAATGACAATAATCTTTCTGCATCCATGTTTTCTCTAACAGTGAGTAATGTTTATAGATTTTTAATAACTTTTCCTCCTCAATTGTCAAATTGCTCAGAGTAGTATATTCCATTATATGCTACACAAAGCTTCAGAGAGTGCTCCAAGGGAAAACGCAATCAATTCAAGCACTAAACACAGAGCGGTAGACCTCTAAGCTCATGGGTGATCACACTCCAGATCACCTGCTAAACACTCTGGATTTGCTTGGTGATAACACTCCAGATCACCTGCTAAGCACACTCTGGAGTTGCTTGGTGATCACACTCCAGATCACCTGCTAAGCACTCTGGAGTTGCTTGTCTGTTTGGCTTCACATTTCATCTAGGATGTACACTGTGAACAAGAAGATGACTCCCGTCTTAATTAGCTGCCCATAACATAATTGGTGCTACCGAGTTGTAACACTGCTCTAAATGTAATTATTTTTAATTATATATTTCATACAGTTTATCATTGTTTCCTTGTAAAACCTGGTTAGGATTTTTTAATGTTCCTATTTAAGGTTGTTTTGGGGTGGGTTTTTTCAGTTATAACAAAAGCATATACCCTTCTTGGAAAACTGTAATTTAGAGAGCCAAAACCGTCCATGTATTTTTAACTGCTTGAGCAACAATGTAAAAAATTGAAGACCACAAAGATCTTTCCAGTCAACTAGTATCTAGTTCAAGCTAAAAAGTCCTAGAATATACTTGAGATACAAAGGGACTGCATGAAAAAGTTGTGTTCGCAAAAGCAGTGGAATGGTGCATCGAGAAAAAATAAAGAATAGTTTAGAGAAACCAATTAGATACACATCACACACACCATGTAAAACCTGTTTTTTTTAAAAGCCGTGCAGATTACTGTTGGATCTGCCTGGATATTCTGGAGAACAGGATTTTCAGATGCCTTCATCTCTATAGTGATTGCAGCACGATGTTTCTTTGCTACTCCTTGGAACAAAGCTAGCTGCATCACTCTGATGTTCTCTTGTTTTCCCAAGATACGAGTACACCTGAAGTACAAAATGTAAAAGAATATAACCACTGTTTGTTGCCTACAGTCAGAGGCTTTGAGACTCAAAGTAGAATTCCAAAACCCTCTCAAAATAATTTCCTTTTTTTTTGTTACTTCTCTTTTCAATAGTCAGCCTCCTTAATGTGGTAAAATCCCAACACACGATCTACATTTACTTTAATACGTTCATTGATTACACATTTTTATATATACTTGCCACTTTTTCTTCTCATTTAACTAAGCTCTAAACTGCAATGAATCCTAACAGCTCAAGGGAGTGTCTCATCAACAGTCTAATGAGGGACTCCCAAATAACAACAAAAAATTAGATACCCCTCCCAGTCATACAAAGTTTTAGATACACTCTAAGTCTGACCGACTATAACTGTTAAACGCATTTATCTCTATGTGTGTCACTGGAACTTACCTGTTAGTCTCGACATTTATGACCTTAATGCCCAACATTGTTCCGTAGAGAACAAAGTGTCCGGTTTCATCAAAAATTATATTAATTAATCTTACTGCATCGACTTTCTCCAGCTCACGTTCAACTGCCATTCGGCGGCCAAACTCCATGTCTGGCAGTTGCTGTCTCATCTGCTGTAGTTCAGTAAACATCTACAGAAAAAAGAAAAGGAAAAAAAACAATAAATCACTGCTTTGATCCAGAAAAACAAAGATCGACGTGATAAAGATACAGAATTCATGTGAGATGACTGCATTCAAATTAAAGAATCAAAATAAATACAAGTAATACTCTATTTTAATGATCCCAACAGGCATTGCAGTATTAAAGCTTAAGTAAAGAAAGGAAAGTGTCTCGCTGTTCTTCGAAGATGCCAAATTTATTTGGGTATTATTTGAAATGGTCACTTTCCAAAATTTCTTTATAGTAAAAAGAAATTTAGCAGTATAAAAACACAGATAAAAATCAACAACTTAGTTTCTCTGCCTGATTAAATAAACCAGTACAAATTAATTCTGGGGCAAAGCAATACAAGAGGCAAGTAAGAGTAAACATTTTCTGTAAGAAAAATGCAGTTTTATGATAACATATGTGATTGTGGTGGTAAATAAATTCAAATCAGTAGAGAAAAAGCCCCCAAAAGAGAGAAGCAAGACTGAACTCACACTCAGAGATTCATCGAAGACTCTCATAAGCTTCCCTGTCACAAAACGGAAAATCCTAACTTTTCTGTCAGACCCAAGAGTGGCCATTTTCTTGCCATCAGGTGAAAAACTTATACTGGACGGGTAAGCCTTGCATTTAGCAAATTCATATAGATCAGTATCTGTTTTATACTCCCAGTTCACATTCTTGGGAAATTTATATTCATGAGAAGTTCCGGTCCAGTACTCGATCATTCCAGATTTGTCAGAAGACACTACTACTTTGTAAACTGGGTTCAAACGTATCTGAGTGAGAGAAGATGAATGGAGTTTATCAAAAACATGAAGTGGCTGGTTATTTCCTCGTCCATCATATATGAATATCTTTCCTGTGCTCTTCTCAGATGTTGCAACAGAAGATATGGCATCTCCAGGACAATATACCCATTCACACTGGCCAGGGTAATATCTGCAACAAAGAGTGGAACAAAGGAAGAAAAATAAAAGTAAATAAATAAGGATTGGTGCTGCTTAGATAGGAATCAAGTTATGCTATCAACCTGAAATCAAAAATCAGAAGCAAGTTTTCAACTTGTTATAACCAAGCTTTTCCAAACAACACAATTCAGTGGATCGTTTGCCCAAATTTGGTTGCTCCCATATTGTTTTATAAGATGCCGTGATATAAAGCAAAGGTAGAAGGTGAGTCTAAAAGAAGAATTAGGATAGAAATCCAGCTAAATAGCAGCAGTGGCATTAATGATTACTACTCGATTTCCATGACTCAACAGCACTTATCTTCCATCTGTTAAGTGATCAGTGCTTCATCGGAAATGAAGGTAACTGCACCTTTGCCATACACTTACAAAAAAAGTACACCTTGGCAGAAATCCTACAACAAACCAAGGAATCAACATTTTTTCTAACAGGAGACTTCTATCCCTATGACAACTAATATGACATTACATACAGGCCAAGTTCCTTTGGACTATGAGTTGGCTATAGTTTATTAATTCAGTGTCAAACAACAGGAAAAAATATGCCTAGCTAAGTATTCTGAGAAACACATCTTTGTGTGTAAGATTTGACACTGAGGAAAGGCATGGACCTAACTCCACTTGTGAACAGATTCTAATTTTTTCTCTTCAGCCAAGCAGCCTCCAGCCACTGGATGCTGTTTGGACAATGGAACTTAACCGGCTTCATCTGATTTGGGCAAAAAGCACTCAAATAACTCTTGACAAATTATTGTGTTACATCTTAGCAAAATCACCACCACTTATAATCTGAAACATTTGCAAGAGCTAAGTAACTTACCCAAGTTTCAGCATGTTGATCATATCAAAGTTGACTACATCAAAAACCTTCATTGCTTTGTCATCTCCAACTGAACAGAATAATGCACCCTCTGAACTAACAGCAATACTCTCAATGACACCTATTGAAAAATTAACATACCAATAAAACACAGGAGAGGTACATTCTTCATTTCAATATTCCACAGGAACCTGCTTAAGTTTAACTTGTTTCTCCATCTTTCTGACTTAAAACGCTACCTGACTTTATTAATAAAAACAAACAAAAAAACTCCCAACACAAACAAAGCAGCACTTTATATCCCATTACTGTTCAGAATCAAGTATGTGACGATGAACTACTTACTATATACATAAATGAAAGATTATGATGCAATTATTTTACTCTTAAATGTTAACAAAAAAACCAAACAAGAACAATGTTACAGTATGGTAAAAAATTATGTGTTCTTTGCCTTGCACTTCTCAAAAGAGAAAAAGCAGAACTTTATNTAGCCTTTCTTCTCACATTATGTTTCTGTATGTAATAAGAAGCTGATAGTTAAGATCAAGAACCCACCATTTTTTTCTAGTTCCAAAAAGAAACATTACTGTCCATTATTATGTGTTATTCCTATTGTAACAGTCTGCGTATCAAACTTCTTCCCTCCCATCAGGTATACATTCATATAGCAATGAGAACCTAATTTTCTGTCCTAATATATTTAATGCTTAGTATAGTGTAGAAAAGCTATGTGTGATTACTAAGAAAAATTATTTTAAAATATTAAATCTTAATTGCAATTCAGCTCATGAGAATGATGCAGTATGAAGGTAACCTTAATTCAAGTACATCACTAACTCCTCTGGATTTTATGACCCCTGTTATGCAGCTTGTTCACTTATTTTAAAATAACTCATTTCATCAGCTAGGTTTTCTCCTCACAGGTGAGGTACATGGTAATGCAACAGATTTAGGGTACCTGTTCAGGAGGAGACTCACTTTTTTTATTCTCACTCTATCGTGACTGTAATTTGGGAGCAACACATAACAGCACAGGGGAACAAAGGAAGACAGGTAGATACCACTGAACCTAGCCACAGTAGGTGAATCCCAGAAACCCTCTCCCCTTTATTTGCCCTCCCTCTTCAAATGATGCGGAGCAAGGGGAAAGAAAGAGGGATCTCCTTTACAGAAGAAAAAGGAGAAAAAATAACTTCTCACCCAGGTGACTCCGGAAGTGTTTAACAAACTCAATCCCTTCTTCGATTTTTTTCCAGAATTTCACATGTCCATCATGACTGGCTGTTATGATAAAATCTGTCCTACAAAAGAAAAATAACAGAATTATACACTTATTACATGCTTTCACACTCTGGGGTAGTAATCTGCATCACAGCTAGTGCTGTGCTGAGAACGAACTTTAAACAAATTACTGTGACAAACTACCTGAATGGGTAATATCACTCCCACAAAAGTAAACAAGCATTTTAACACACTCTAATTTGCTGAAAAGCCATCATACTGAACTGAAGAAATGTATAATACTACCCTGTTTGACTAAGCAAATTTTACTTCGATTTTAGGTCTGTAATTCCCAGTAGTTACTTGTTATGGGTGTCCATGTGGCACATTTTTGATGGAGGAGGGGGAGCTGCAGGAGTGGCTTCTGCAAGAAGCTGCCAGAAGGCTCCCCTGGGTCTGACAGAGCCAATACCAGCCAGCTCAAAGATGGACCCCCCCACTGACCAAGGCCAAGCCAGTCAGCAATGACACCTCTGTGATTACATACTTAAGAAAGAAAAAAAAAATTAAAAAAAAAAAAAATCAACA